>CAUYLG010076308.1:0-10096 GCA_963573385.1 Cacajao melanocephalus
ATTTTTCAAATGATTGAAAGGTTTTTACAAATATAGAAAGAACAAAGCTGGAGGCATCAGGCTACCTGATTTCAAACTATACTACAAGGCTACAGTAATCAAAACAGCATGGTACTGGTACCAAAACAGAGATATAGACCAATGCAACAGAACAGAGGCCTTGGAGGCAACCCCACACATCTACAACCATCTGATCTTTGACAAAACTGACAAAAACAAGCAATGGGGAAAGGATTCCCTGTTTAATAAATGATGTTGGGAAAACTGGCTAGCCATGTGCAGAAAGCAGAAACTGGACCCCTTCCTGACACCTTACACTAAAATTAACTCCAAATGGATTAAAGACTTAAACATAAGACCTAACACCATAAAAACCCTAGAAGAAAACCTAGGCAAACCATTCAGGACATAGGCATAGGCAAGGACTTCATGACCAAAACACCAAAAGCATTGGCAATAAAAGCCAAAATAGACAAATGGGACCTAATTAAACTCCAGAGCTTCTGTACAGCAAAAGAAACAATCATTAGAGTGAACCGGTAACCAATAGAATGGGAAAAAATTTTTGCAATCTACCCATCTGACAAAGGGCGAACATCCATGATATACAAAGAACTAAAGCAGATTTACAAGAAAAAAACAAACAAACTCATCCAAAAGTGGGAGAAGGATATGAACAGACACTTTTCAAATGAAGACATATATGAGGCCAACAAACATATGAAAAAATGCTCATCATCACTAGTCATTAGAGAAATGGAAATCAAAACCACATTGAGATATCACCTTATGCCAGTTAGAATGACAATCATTAAAATATCTGGAGACAACAGATGCTGGAGAGGATGTGGAGAAATAGGAACACTTTTACGCTGTTGGTGAGAGTGTAAATTAGTTCAACCACTGTGGAAGACAGTGTGGCACTTCCTCAAGGGCCTAGAAATAGAAATTCCATTTGACCCAGCAATCCCATTACTGGGTATATATCCAAAGGGCTATAAATTTTTCTATTATAAAGACACATGCATATGTATGTTCACTGAGGCACTGTTTACAATAGCAAAGACCTGGAACCAACCCAAATGCCCATCAATGATAGACTGGACAAGGCAAATATGGTACATATACACCATGGAATACTATGCATCCATGAAAAACGAGTTCCTGTCCTTTGTTAGGGACATGGGTGAATCTGGAAACCATCATTCTCAGCAAACTGACACCAGAACAGAAAATCAAACACCGCATGTTCTCACTCATAGGTGGGTGTTGAACAATAAGAACACATGGACACAGGGAGGGGAGCATCACACACTGAAGTCTGTGGTGGGAAACTAGGGGAGGGACAGCAGAGGTGAGGATTTGGGGAGGGATAACATGGGGAGAAATGCCAGATATATGTGATGGGGAGGAAGGCAGCAAACCACACTGCCATGTATGTACCTATGCAACAATCCTGCATGTTCTTCACATGTACCCCAAAACCTAAAATACAATAACATATATATATATATATTTTTTAAAAAAAAGAAAAGAAGAAAAATAAATAGATAAATAAATAAATAAATCACTAGAAGAAGCAAAAAAAAATTCTAAACAGAAATAGTCATAAACAAGCACAACCTCTAATTGATGATCACAAACTTTAAATTACATATGATGCCACAGCAAATTACAGGTTTATCTTTTCTTTGGCTTTGAAAAATACATTCAATAAATTTGATTCAAATTGGTTTACATAATTTTAAAAAACTATTCACCATCATCATAGATGATAAAATACTAAAACTCCCCTGCTTTTAAGCTCTCTTTTTCTGTTGAGTAGTATATTGGTACTGTATTCAAAACATTTTCTGTTTTACTGATTTCCTATCCTGCTATAGTGAAACTTCATCTTTATTCAGTATAAAATAAGAATAAATTTTTTTCACTTTCTCTTTGAATACTGGATCCCTTTAGACCTCAATAGTAACATAAATATTAATTTTATTATGTTTATTAACAAGGTGTCTTTGGAATAATTTAGATATATCCACATTTCCATTGGAAAATGCCCCTATTGGACATAATAGACAATATAACATGGTGCCATTCTGGCCCCCCATCACCAACACAGAAATGTTCGTTACTGCTCCAGACAACCTGGGATATACTTATGAAGTTCAATGGCCAAGTGAGTATTGAAATTGCATTTTCACTGTGATGATTTCCAAAAGCAAATGTGTTATCTTTAAAGAGAGTAATCATGGTATTCTGAAGCTATGTTTTGCATGAAGCTTTTATTTATACTTTTATTTGAGGATAAGGAGGGGAATTTGATATTTATTGAGAGCCCACACTAAGCTGATATTGAGCTTATTGTACAGCAGCCTATCTCATTTAATCCTCACAATGCTTTGGGGTGAGTATGAAAATCTTCATTATACAAATAAGGAAGCTAAGACTGAAAGAGGTTAAAACCTGTTACAGATCCACATTTCTAATGAAGGAAGAGAATGAGTTTGAGCTTAGGCCCATGGAATAGGCCTCAATTTATCTACTACACTATATTGCCTACCTGTATCTATCCTAAAGGAAAACGGAGTGAGATACTCTGAGGTATTTTTTCTGAGATTTTGAAATTCAAAATTTCTTGTTTAAGTCTCTTTCTCAACAGAGGCAGTAGGGGAAAGTGGAAGAGTACAAGATTTATATTCTAAAATACCTGGGCTCCAAAACCAACTTTATTGCTTACTAACCAAGTGGCCATGGGCAAGTGACTCAAACTCTGAGTCATCATTCTCTCACTTTCACAAAATGAAATGGAAATAACAATGACTAGCCCAATAGGGTCCACTCATTAAAATAAATCAAGAAGTGGCTTCAAGGCCATGTGGCCAATATAAATTAAATATGAGGATTTCTGTTAAAATGTAGACATTTATACCTAAATTCCAGGTGTCCAATTTTTGGCGATAAGTATTTTAATATTGATCTTTTTATCTTGCTTTCCAACTAGGTCGGGAGTTTAGTGTACCTGAGATAATTGCCATAGCAGTAGTCGCCGCTTTGTTACTGGTTGCACTCATTTTTGCAACTGCTTCTTGTCTGCTACGTGCCAGACGCAGAATGGATGAAGCTAACCAGCCTCTCCTCACTGATCAGTATCAACGCTATGCTGAAGAATATGAAAAAATCCGGAATCCTAATCAGTCTATGGTCTAACAAGTGCCCTACTCTATTATGCATTAATAGCACAAAACCACCTGGTTGAATATAATAAATTGAGTTATTAACTGTATTTTCTTTAACTGATACTTTCTAACACAAGCATATGTTACAATTAAAGATCCAGGCATACTTTTCAAAGCTGAAAAGACTCATTCAGAATTTTTTCAATGGGTTCTAATTTTCAGCTCTATTTTAAATGATGGATGGCACTAACTCCATAATATTTAAGGGGATAGTGTGCATGTTTTAAAGGTTGAGTATGTGATGATATAAGTAAGCTGCTAAGCTTTGTTCACATGTAAAGGAAAATAATGTTTACAGTAAATGTCAACTTAAAATACATGAATGGGCATTTCTAAAATGTTAACATATAAACACGTTTCCATTCATGGATATTGGTCAACAGATTTTTAAAAACCACATTTATTAATGAAAACAAGTTATATGTAGTTATAAATAAATGAAATCTTGATTAACCTTTTCAAATTAATCTTCCAGTTTGAAGACCAATCAAATATATTATTTAGTTAACATATGCTATTTAGTCTCAGGTTCAAGGCTACAGCAAAATCACCATCTCTGTCAAACTTCAGAGAGGGAAAATCTTCACTTTCTTAAGCAACAGCGGATATTGCCTGTATTTGCCACTGTGTTTCCCAGCCTTTCAATCACTGAAAAAGGAAATACCTATCCATACATTTTACCTTCTAATTTCTCTTCTAACATCATAGAGGTCCGCAAAGAAGGCATACAGAGAACACGCTTTATTTGCTCTACAAATAGTATTCTAATCATTGTGCTTAATTTAAATAGCATTATCTTATCATTTATCAGCCTTTTATGTATCTTCCAAGTAAAATATTAACATATTATTTCATTGGTCTTTTTTTTATTTAGTTCTATATGAATGTTATTTTTCCCTTCTCTTCTAACATGAAATATATTTTCTCTTTTTAATCTTGTGCTATGAAACAATCTTCCAAAGAACTATATAAGGTGGTCATATGTGAACAAACATTTTAAATAAAATTGGTAAAACTAAATAACAATAGTAATCATACTCTATAGAAAATAGCTAAACTGAGATTCTAAATTCAACAAACAAAAACAAGTTTAAGTTATGTATCCCTGGCTGGTTACTGTGTTTTCCTATATTCAGCAATCTTAAGGCTACATATACACAAGATAAATAAAACATATCAAAGAGCATGCATATAATAATAGGATGTTTTACACTAGCGTTACTCAATTTATTGTCTTGGAATACACTGTGATTTGTTAAAAAACAATATAATCACAGCTTTTCAAAGAAATTATTGTGTAATGTAAGATGCCTTTTTATATAGAACATCAATGAAACGAAATATCCCACTTTATATTTTTGCAGATTTACTAACTACTCATTTCAGAAACATTTCTTAGGCACATACAAGACAATATCAAAGAGTTCAAGCCACTATAGATTTGGAGAGAAGAAAATAAGAATTGTAAAACTGAGAAGGTCATGTTTGACTTGTGCTTCAAGGAATGCCGGTGAATTCACCAAATATAAAAGTGGAGAAGGGCATTTTACTCAAAAGTAATAGCACAGACAAGGGCACAGAAGTTTGAAAGAGCATGGAACTTTTGAAAATCTAAAGTAGGTCAGTGTGGTTAAAGGATAGCTTTTAAGGAGGGGAGTAAAAAGATAAATTGGAAATAAAACCAGAGTGTCTTATATGCAATTCTTAATAATTGGAATTCATACCATGGGAAATAGAAAACAGGGAGTCATAATCAAGCTGTATATTTATAAATATAGTTGTGATGGTTCTGATCACAAATAATGCTGATGAGAAATAATTCGGAATGGTTAAAGACTAAGAAACTAGTTAATATGGAATAGATTACGGGAGAGAGGAGGAAGTCTTGTTTCAAAACATTAATTCTAAATAATCGTAATTATATGATAAAGTTGCACACTTATCTATATAGAATAAATACAGCTTATATTATAAATGTATAATTTTAAAATTATAAGTTTAATATAAATACAACTTTGAGTAAATCATTACAAAAAAGTCGGTTAACAATGGAAAACTGTGTGAGAGAGGATTAAAACGAGCAAAACAAAACTATTAATGAAATGGCAATTAGTAAGTCCTCACCTAAATTATAAACATATATATGTTCAATACCAAAGCACTTAAATATGTAAAGCAAATATTGATAGATCTGAAAGGAGAAATTGATAGCAACACAATACTAGCAGTAGAATCCAGTATTCCACTTTCAATCACAGATAAAACATCCAGGTAGGAGATCAATAAGGAAAGAGAGTACTTGAACAACACTATAGACCAATTGGACTTTAGGGATATATACATTACATTCCACTCAACAGCAGCAGAATATTTTTATACGTCAGCAACATGATCCTCTCAAACACACGTGGGACATACTCTAGGATAAATTACATGTTAGGCCTCAAAACCAGCCCCCTAGAATTAAAAAGATAAAAGTCATTTCTAAGATCTTTTCAGATCAAAATTGAGTAAAATTAGAAATTAATAGCTGAAGAAACTGGTAAAATTCACAATGATGAAAAACAATACACTCTTAAATAATCACTGGGTCAATTAAGAAATCATAGAGGAATTTAAACAATAGCTCAAGGCAAGTGAAAACAAAAATGCAACTGACCAAAACTTACACAATTCAGCAAAAGTACTAAAAAGGAATTTTGTAGCAATAAATGCCTACGTTGAAAACTTAAGATCTCAAATGAACAGCTTAACTTTACACCTCAAAGAACTAGAAAAATGACAACAAACTAAGTCCAAAGTTAACAGAAAGAAATAAATAATAAAAGTTAGAGCAGAAATAAATACTGAATAGAAAAACAAGAAAATCCAGAAAATTAAGGGTGTTTAAATTTTTTTAAATCGACAAACCCTTAGCTAAACTAAGAAGAAAAGAGAGAAGATTCAAAATCATAAATGAAAGAGAAAGCATCAAAATGGATTCCTAAGAAACAAAAGGATCAGAAGGAACTTTTATGAACAATTACATGCCAACAAACTGGATAACCTATAAGAAATGGATAAATTCCTAGAAACGTATAACAGACTAAGACTGAATTCAGAAGAAATAGAAAGCCTGAACAGATCAATAACAAACATGAAAACTGTTGCATAAGTACCCATTTCTTGTTGCAGAAGCAGCCATTGCATGTGAGTGCTACAAATTGATCTAAGCATTATAGCCTAAGTGGAGTCAATTAAAATACCTAATCGGATTGTCCCACACAATAAAAAATAAAAAGCTATTACTTTTGTGGCTCTCAGTTATATATCTTGTCTTCATGTCCAGAAGCAGATTTCAGACATAGTTCTCACTTACAACTCCATATAATTTCAAAACATGAAAAAATAAGTTTGGGGCTATAAAAATAACTGTTCCAAGGTGCAGTTATAAGACATTTGTTCTGAGCTCAGTCCATTAATATCCAGTAATTCATGTATTTTTTTCCTTTGCTATAGCCTGCTCAAAATTTTAACAACCAATCAATCAATGGACGATCAAGTTGAGCAGAAAGCTAATATGAATTTGAAAAACTAGATTTAAAAAACATATATATAAAGCAAGAACAGAGTCTGATAACAGATAAACTTTAATAGGGAAAAATGCAAAATGTGGTAGTCAGAAAGTATGATGGCAAAATTAAACGGTAGAAGGCAGAACTTTTTGCAAAATAATCAAGGGATTTTGATTTGAAATTAAATATAAGCCAATAGTGCAATGCAACCCATAAAGGAAAAAATGAAATGCAACTGATAAAGGAGGAAAATGGTGAGGTACTGGGCTTCATTAATACATAAACAGAAATCTGTGGTGTTTGAGTCACACCTGGCTTATTTATACAACTTTCAGGTCACACATTCAGGGGAATATTGGTAAACTGATATTCTGCCTGGATGTCCATTATTAAAAGGGAAGTATTGAAGTCTATCACAATTATTGTATTGCTGTCAATTTCTCCATTCAGATATGTCAATATTTGCTTTATATATTTAGATGCTCTAATATTGAATATGTGTATATTTATAACTATTATATCTTCTTACTGAATTGATCATTTTATCATTAATAATCTTCATCTCTAGTGACAATTTTCAACTTTAAGTCTGTTTTGCATGACATAAGTATAGCCACTTCTGCTTTCTTTTTGTTACCATTTTTTGGAATATCTTTTTCTACCTCTTCATTTTCAGTCTATGTGTATCTTTACATCTAAACTGAGTTTCTTATAGATAGCAAGTCACTGGATCTTGTTTTCATAATTCAGTCATGGCGTGTTGTTGTATTAGTTTGTTTTCACAGTGCTATAAAGAAATACACAAGACTGAGTAATTTATAAAATAAAGAGGTTTAATTGACTCACAGTTCTGCATGGCTGGTGCGGGAGACTCAAGTAACTTACAATTATGGCAGAACGCGAAGGAGAAGCAAGTACCTTCTTCACAAGACAGCAGGAAAGATAAAACGAAGGGAAACAAGCCGCTTATGAAACCATCAGATCTCATGAGAACTCACTATCAACAGAAAGCCTGGGGGAAACCACTGCCATGATCCAATCACCTCTTACCAAATCCCTGCCTTGACAAGTGGAGATTACAGTCAGAGATGAGATTAGGGTGAGGACACAGAGCCAAACCCTATCACTTGTATATTTATAAGAATTCATCAATTTTTTCTATATTATCCAATGTTTGCCAATAATTGTTCTTAAAGGTCTCTTATCCTTTACATTTCTGCAGCTTCTATTACAGTTATTTTTGTTCCTATTCATCAAGGACTGAGGACTCCACAAATTCCCTCAATTCTTCTGCATTAAGGTGAGTGTTCTTAAAAAAGCCTTTGTTCCTAGAATATTTTTAAAAACCAGCTTTACTGTAACATTATCAAGATATTATACTAGAAGCTATACTTTACACATGTTTTCTTTGGTTTGTTGGTTCCTAATTTATAATTATGGGTAGTAAAAGTAGTAGGAATTTTAACAAAGTAGAAATTAAACCAAATTCATGTATCCTTCAACATAGCATATTTCCAAGTTCTCCTCTTTTGAAACTTTCTAATAAAGGTGAAATAAATCTGAGTATTATTCAGTCTGCCTCTTTCATTATTCAGATGAAAAAATTACTTTATATGGAAGTGAAGAGATTTATACAAGACAATACAGCTAATAAGATAATTAAGGCTAGAATCCAATCCTATCAATTTTCAGAGGAAGTGAAGATGCTTCTTGAGCATTCATTTTTAGTGTCCTAGAAGTTACTGTTATCACTCCAATGTTGTTAAAGAGAAATATCTGTGTCAATTTCCCACTGACATACTTTCATATTCCTCCAGAACTCATTTCATTTTGGAAAGAGGGAATACAGGATAATGCAGAAAGTACAGGACATGGCAAGGATATAACAGCACAAAAACACTAAGAAGATGTGGTTGTCCCATTATCCTGAAGATCAGAATAACTAGGCTACTTAACATTGTTTCACCAATTTCTAGTGCAATGAACAGTAAATGTTTACAAGGGGGAAGAATGAACAGACACATTTTACTGAAATATTTCATACATATATGGAATTGAAAGATAATGAAACCCAATACAGTTATTAGAAGGATGGGAAGATGAGATTGATAAGTTTCTAGAGAAATAAATATTGTTGATTAAGACTATGATTAATCCAGGATTAAGTACTAATATCTATTAGAAAGTTTTCCAGAGATGAGTTAAACCTCAAAAAATTTGGAAAGATGTAATTGTGTACATAAGTTATCACACTAAATGCTCTCTAAAAGTAAATAATTTGAATTTTGATTTGAATAAAATGAACAGTAATATATCTTTAAAGTTTTTACAAAACAGACCTAAGAGAGAGATCCAAGATGGCTGACTACTAGCAGCTCAGGATTGTAGCTCCCAGAGAAAGCACACAGAACGAGAGGACTCCACACTTACAGATGAATTTTTGTTGCCCGCGGACCAGGAGATCCCCAGCGGAGGAGCCCCACGGGTGGCCAGCGCGATTCTTGTGGTCGGCGTGGCAGTTTTGCCGGCACCCTGGTGTGGAGGTTCTCGGTGCAGAGTAAACAGGACTGAGTCCCCTTTTGGTGGACGTTTGGAGCTCCAGGAAGGCAGATTCACC
The DNA here is from genome assembly GCA_963573385.1 of Cacajao melanocephalus. NCBI lineage: Eukaryota > Metazoa > Chordata > Mammalia > Primates > Pitheciidae > Cacajao > Cacajao melanocephalus. The sequence goes on from CAUYLG010076308.1 coordinate 9,405, forward strand.
TATTTACCAGATTGAAAAAGGGATTCAAGAGGGAAGCCAGACTGGAGATTCCCAGGCAGAAAAGCACCACGCATCTTAATGCCGCTGTTTTAGTCGGCGCAGTGGGTTGCTCAGATTTCGGCGCTGGGAATCAACAAGTTGGACGTCCACTTAGAGACCTCATTTGAAAGTTGGCAGTTACAAATGACAGGTGGATAAACTCACAATGATGGGAAGAAACCAGCATAAAAAGGCTGAGAATACTCAAAATCAGAATGCCTCTCCTCCTACAGGGGATCATAGTTCCTCATCAACAAGGGAACAAGGCCTGATAGAGAACAAGTGCTATCCATTAACAGAATTAGGTTTCAGAAGGTGGATAATAAGAAACTTTTCTGAGCTGAAAGAACATGTTCTAGCCCAATGTAAAGAAACTAAGAACCTTGAAATAACATTTGACGAAATGCTCACGAGAATAGACAATTTAGAGAGGAATATAAGTGAATTAATGGAACTGAAGAACACAATATGAGCACTTCGTGAAATATGCACAGGTTTTAACAGTCGAATTGATCAAGCAGAAGAAAGGATATTAGAGGTCGAAGACCAACTTAATGAAATGAAACGAGAAGACAAGATTTGAGAAGAAAGAGTAAAAAGGAATGAGCAAAGTCTCCAAGAAATGTGGGACTATGTGAAAAGACCTAATTTAC
>CAUYLG010076311.1:0-21241 GCA_963573385.1 Cacajao melanocephalus
GCCACCATACTCGGCTAAAATTTTGTACTTTTAAGTAGAGACGGGGTTTCACCATGTTGGTCAGGATGGTCTCGAACTCCTGACCTCAAATGATCTGCTTACCTCGGCCTCCCAAAGTGCTAGGATTACAGGCGTGACTCACCGCACCTGGTCCAAAATTATTTCTGAATAAATAAATGTCAATGAAAGTAATTTAAACATAAAAAAAAAAACTTTTATTATTCTTGTGAAATGACAGCAAATTCAAGAGTCTGGCTGGGTGTGGTGACTCATGCATGTAATCCCAGCATTTTGGGAGGCTGAGATGGGCAGATCATATGAGGTCAGGAGTTCGAGACCAGTATGGCCAACATGGCAAAACCCCATCTCTACTAGAAATACAAAAATCAGCTGGGCGTGGTGGCACGCACCTGTAGTCCCAGCTACTTGGGAGGCTGAAACACACTTGAACCGGGAGACAGAGTTACAGTGAGCTTGAAATACCCTAGCTTGGCTGTGATTAATACACTTTGAACAATCCTGCCAATTCCATCTTGCCCACCCTGAGCTATGTAGGGCATTCTGTTCCAAGAGCTTGTGGTCTGAGACACCTGGCATCTTTGTAAACAATTTTTTGAGAAACAGGGCCCACTGGCCCATACATCCTGTACCTGTAACTGTGTAACTGCCTACCCCACATCCTGAGTGAAAAACAACTTTAAATAGAATTTTGTTGTTAGGAATCCCCTCCTTCCCCTAACCTGCTCCTTCTGCTTCTATAATAATCTGCTTCCCGCCCCTTGACCTAAACTGGTATAAAAATGTTGACCGCCCTTTGTTCTTGGCCGAGAGGTTTGAGCTCTAGCTGACTCTCGGACGCCGGCCATTAAAAGTGGACTCTCAACAAACTAAGAGCGTGGCACTTCTATTTTAAACTTGCTCGGGTATAACAAGCTGAGATCATGCCACGTCACTCCAGCCTGGGTTAAAGAGCAAGACTCTGTCTCAAAAAAAAAAAAAAAAAAAAATTCTAGAGTCTAGTATTGATTAAGATATAGAGCCCAAAGAGTGTTCCATGAAATGTCTATAAACATAACAGAAGACAATAAAAAAAATTCTCATCTCTCTGTATCTACTCTGAAGTGTTCTCTGACTCACACTGTTGTTAAGTAAAAGAAACAAAGTATACACTACCATTAATCTAAAGTGGGAAAAGGGACAGACGTGCAGGCGTGCACACACACGCACACACACACTCCTTCCTTATCCACAATTTCACTTTCTATAGTTTCAGTTGCCTGCAGTCAATGATGGTCCAAAAATATTAAATGAGAAATTTAAGAAATAAAAAAGTCATAAGTTTTAAACTGTGTGTTGTTCTGAAAAGTGTGATGAAATCTTGTACCATCCTGCTCCACGGGGAATGTGAACCATCTCTTTGCTCAGCATATCCACACTGTATAAGCTACTCTTCCATTAGTCATCAACATTATCTGCTCTTGACATCCAACCATTGACATCATGGCTCAATGATCCAGGATGACCCAAAGCAGGTGATCCTCCTTCTGCCACATCATTAGGTCAATAGTAGCCTAACACTACGTCACAATGCCTACATCACTGACCTCACTTCATCTTACCAAGTAAGCATTTTATCATCTCCTATCATCACAAAGGTGAGTATACAGCAATAAGATATTTTGAGAGACCACATTCACATTTATCACAGTATATTGTTATAATTGTTCTACTTTATTATTAGTTGTTGTTGTTAATCTCTTACTGTGTCTAATACATAAATTAAACTTTATACATAAATTAAACTTTATCAAAAGTATGTTTTTAAGTTTAGGAAAAAGCATAGTATATATAGGGTTTGGTACGATCTGCAATTCAGGCATCCACTGGGGGTCTTGCAACATATCCCCTGCAGATAAGAGGGACTACTGTATACACACACACACACACACATATATACACACACACATACAATTAGCTTATATTTTTAAAAAGTGGAAAGATAAACCAAAAATTTCTTTAAAAAAAAAAGAAAGAAGGCTGGGCATGGTGGCTTACGCCTGTAATCCCAGCACTTTGGGAGGCCAAGGTGGGCAGATCAAGAGGTCAAGAGATCAAGACCATCCTGGCCAATATGGTGAAACCCCGTTTCTATTTAAAAATACAAAAATTAGCTGGGTGTGGTGGCACGCGCCTGTAGTCCCAGCTACTCGGGAGGCTGAGGCAGGAGAACTGCTTGAACCCGGGAGGGAGAGGTCACAGTGGGCTAAGCTCACACCACTGCACTCCAGCCTGGTGCCTGGCAACAGAGCAAGACTCTGTCTCAAAAAAAAAAAGAAAAAGAAAAGAAAAGAAAAAGAAAACTTTTATTAAAAAAAGGTAAAAAGGTTACCAGTTGAGGAAGAAGGAAAGAGGGAAATATATAAAAGCTAGATTCCCTGATAATTCCTCATTCTATAGTTTTGACTTTGGAATCATGTAAATATAAAATGAAAGGTTTTTTTTAAACAAAAAAAAAGGGAATCACTTTTAAAAAAAAAATGAAACTATATCAAGCTGGGGCAAAACACACAGAGAATTATTTCACATGAATTTTAAAATCCGGTAAGTTGTGGGACATACCCTAAATGACAGAAAGAAATGCAGACGTAATTTCTTTCAGTAATCAGACTGTTGGTATTCTTATCATAAAACTGTCATATCTGTACTAAGGGACAAAGCTTAAATGAATAATTATGATAGTATGGCATGAAAGAAGGCAGAAACAAGTATCAGATAAGAAAAAAAAAATCTATACTCCTGGACTTCCATTGAAAATATCAGTATAAACTTAAGTATTACCTGTTTTAAAAAATACATATTTTCTCAGACTTGTCACTTAAAAAGCCCAGAAACAATAATCAACCCAGTATCCATGAATACTCATAAGGCCCAAATTGTGGTCTCTAAATACCACTGGGCTCATTCAAGTCTGACTCAAGAAATGTAAAGATGACCTTGAAACATTTCATCATAACAGAGAGAGGGCATGTCAGAAGGATGCAGCAGTTAACCTGAGGAGGGGTTCCCAATGGCCAAAGGCTGGACAATTTCAATCAATAACAACTTATATGAACTGAACTACATCAAATGTTTAAATCATGGGTTCAAAATAGTATGCAAGTAGAGTACACATGTATGTGCGTGTGTATGTATACACACACACCTGAAAATGAAAAATAAAATACAAAAAATAAAAACAAAAAAAGCCTAGATCACCTTTATTGACATAACAGAACAAACATCATTTTGAAAATTGGTCAATAAAGGCAAAGAATCAGGTAATTATCTTACTTTTCCTATGCAAAACGTACTCCATGGTAACAAATGGTTGAAACGCAGTAAGTTTTACTTTTTAGAAGCATTACATGTAATAAGTGAAGAATGGCAGAATAGCACCACTTTGCAACACAAACAAAATACTGGATCTAAGCTATCATGTCAATGGCTAGTAATACCACAAAAAGTTCTAACACTGTATACCTTTTGATGAAATGAGACAATACCAACTATGAAATATTCTTGTTCCCTCCTCCCCAAAATCAAATATGAAAATGGTCAAGCCTATAGACTGAACTCTCAGTTTATAGAAAATAGAGAGGGCAGAGAACATATTAAATGAATGACACCCTAAAGATGCAACCATTAAAATCCAGACTATGAGAAACTTAACAGGACCATCAACCTGGATTTTTCAATGAATAAACCACAGAAAAAAAATTTTTTTTTAAAAAGAGGAAAACAGATTAAGAAACTTAGTGACATATTAACCAACTGCAATGCTGAGCCTTATTCTGATCCTAACAAAGAACTTAGACAAAAGATATGAGAGAATCGGAAATTTCAACAAGGACTATATTCTTTTTTATAAAACATAATCATAATACCATTACCCCACCTAAAACAAGTAACAGTAATTCCTTTATACCATTATCAATAACTTTATCTTTTATAGATACATGATGATAATGTATGAAATAATATAATGCCTGAGATTTGCTTGAAAATAATCACAGTTGTGGAAGGAACTAAGACTACAGATGAAACAAGACTGGGCAGGAGCTGACTGTTGTTCAAGATGATCGCAGGTATAAGGCATTCTGACGAAGATTCTCTCCTCGACCAAACTCTCTTTTGTTTTCTTCAATATGTATTTATTGAATACACACACACACACACACACATATATATGCATGTGTGTGTGTGTGTGTGTGTGTGTGAAGATAGGGTTGCGCTATATTGCCCAGGCTAGTCTCGAACTCTTGACCTCAAGCAATCCTCCTGTCTCGGCCTCCCAAAGGCTACTTTTAACTGTCTTCTCAACTTGGCCCTAACGTTTGGACTTTTGTATTTGTCCCTGCAGAGTCCAATTTTAGCAAGAATCTTGCTTAAGTCAGTTTAGCCAGGATCCTCCCTTACCCATGATGTGTCCCTTCCGTAATTTTCATCCACTGCCCTCTTCCTTGTTTATAAATTGCCACTTTTCCTTGTTGTACTTGGAGTTGGGCCCATCTTTCTCCCCTACTGCAAAACTCCACTGCAGTAGTCTCTATGCTTATTGCAACAGTCCCTCTGAATAAAGTCTGCCTTAGCATCTTTCAACAAGTGTCATAAATAATTATTTTCTTTCACCATTCATTATACTCATAATATTCAGCTGAAGCACAAATTATTAGCTGTATTAATAATCAGGTTCATTTTAGAATTTGTGTATATAAATCCTCCTTAGATTAACATAGCCCATTTACCATTCTAGCAGCTTCATCCAAGTCATCACAAGCAAGTATTTTAAGTCCACTGTCTGCTATCAGTGCCTTAGCATCATCGACCCGTGTACCTGTAAATGATTTATGCAGATATAAATGTTTTAAATACACACATAAAAGCATTTGAAGTTTTTGCCAAAACATGGTACAAGAATGAAACCTCAACAGAGGAGACTTCCATCACTTAGCATAAATGCTTCTAAATCAAAGAAAATACTGTAAAAGCCCTGGTAATTCAGGCAAATCAAAATTCAAGACAAATCACAACAAACAAAAAGTGTATCAAATTATACCAAGCAAAACTATATACATTTTTGCCCCAATGTTAAAATTTTTTTAAAACTATAGTTTTTAAATTTCATATTAGGTAACACTTTCAAAGACACAGCTATTTTAAAACTACGTTTTAATGAACTGAACTTCATGGAAATGTGAACTTTTAAGGAATTAGGAACAATTGCAAGATACCTTTTACACTCACCTTGTAACCGTACCACAACAGGGATTCTAATTTCCAAATCTTTTACTGCCATGACTATACCCTGTGCAATAACATCACAGCGCATAATTCCTCCAAAAATGTTGACCAGAATAGCCAGTACCTATGAATAAAGTGTTCTGATAGATTAAAATTTAAAAGAAATTTAAATTCTTTTCCCAAAAAAATACTAGTATATGTGCTTCATGATAAACATTAATTTGACAGAAAGATTTTCAGACCAAACCACCATACCCTCCTCTAGCTCTCTTTATTGAAGTCTGTGTAGTCCACTGCTCACCAGGACTTATTTCCACCTCCTTGAGTAATTTCAACACCTGGTTCACATTTCCTTCTCTACTATATACCATATGAATAAGAGAATCTAATTCCATTTATTTTCTCCTGTTAAACTTGGCCATTCACCAACAGGACTACCCCCAGATCATATTATAAGATAGTCTCATGAGCAAGATCTGCAATTTAGTGTTTGTCACCTATCATTTCTTCATTTATCCCTGTAGGAAAAGGGTGTGTTGCATGGCAAGAGTAACACCATCTTGAAGCGAAACTGCCATAATGACCCCTATTTGACTCCTGCAGAGCAAGGCCTTCTGCAGCAAGGTCAAGAAACACTGCCTGTAGCATAGATAACCCTTGCAAAGAAGCAATGCCTGTAGCATAAATGACCCCTCATAAAGATGTTTACCTAACTTCCCCAATGGTCACAAGTTTGACAAGAGGGTCTGAGACATGACCAACTGCACAGGTGTTACCAAAAAAAAAAAAACCTCACTATATGAAGGATACTTTCTGGAGGGCAAGTGTGGGGATCCACCATCTCGCAGCTGCCCAAGCCATAGCTTCTGTTTTTAAGTCCCTATATACATTTAGTTTCTTTCTGAGAAATGGATTTGCCAGCCTCTTTCTTTGGCCTCTCAGATCCCTTGGCCTTTGAGGGTAGGTGTGCATAAACTGCTCAATGCAAAATAATCCCTGTCAATGCAATCAACTTTTCACACAAACTAGGCCCTAAGATTCACCCAACTTCTCTATGGCCCTCTTCTGGCTACATTTCACATCCAAATCTCAGGGCCTGTTTGGGTCAGTATTCTTTCACCATCACAATGACAGTTCTGAATCAGTGTTCTCCTATCCTTTCCAAATAATCTTCCTTTTTTAAAAAAAGAGGGTTCAGTTCACTCAGCTACACCAGAGCTTCTCAAACAGTGAGACTGAAATGGGCTGCAGAGGGCTGGGCAAGGTGGCTCATGCCTGTAATTCCCCCAGCACTTTGGGAGGCTGAGGCAGGTGGATCACCTGAGGTCAGGAGTTTGAGACCAGCTTGCCCAACATGGCAAAACCCCGCCTCTACAAAAAACATAAAATTAGCTGGGCATGGTGGCACATGCCTATAATCCCAGCTACTCGAGAGGCTGAGGCAGAAGATTCGCTTGAACCCAGGAGGCAGAGGTTGCAGTGAGCCAAGATCCCACCACTGCACTCCAGCCTGGGCAACAAAGAAAGAAACTCTGTCTAAAAAAAAAAAAAAAAAAAAAAAACTAGAACAAAAAAAAAATGGGTTGTAGATACACCAAAATATTGTTCCCTTCAATTCTTGGGGCAGCTAGGAACGTTCTGGGGCAGCAGGAGCCTCAGGGCCAGTGGACTCTGACTACAAGCAATCTCCATCTACCTCCAAAGCCCCACTGAAATACCTTCTGTGAATGCCATGCCATGAAAAGTTGAGACACACTGAGCTATACTACACATTGTTTACCTTACCACTATTATTCCCAGACCTTCAAGAAATGAAGCTCTGGAATTCATAACAGAGTAGAACTAATAGTAGCCTTTGGCATCTCTCATCTCTCTCCCTCTCACCTCATTCTGGATAGTTTTCATATTTACCACTAGGCACCATCAAACACTCCAGTCTTAAAAGTTCTTGGATCTTTACTCTACCAAGCCACTTTCACCTGTAGTCCATTTAAAGTAATTACTACCATGAATAAATCCTAAACTAGAGCAGAATGAGTGCCCTCTAGAATATCAAATGTATAAATCTCATTCTCTGCTCCTCCCCTTTCACTTTAATGCCTTTTACCTCTAGTTCTATCAAACCCAATCTTTTCCTCTTAAAAGCCTCTAGTCCCTCAATCCCTCTGTAATCTTCTAGTTTATCAGCTCTCAATGGATCTGACTTCCTTCACTATAGAGCCTGGAACGTATGACTGAGCAATTCAATGACACTGCCACCTGCCTGCTCACTTCTACCATACCTATTCCTCTGCCATGCTACTTCAAACAATGCGCCTTTGGATGATTTCAGTCACAGTTTATTCAAGGAAAAGTAAAAACTCAAAACAAAACTGGTAACACTAGCATAACCTGAAGAGCAATAAAATAATGATTCATCAGCAATCCTCAACTTAGTAGTCTGCGTCATATCTTTTAACTCTCTTCATAAGCCTCGTATCCCACTCAAGCTCTCTAACTTTTAGCATACAACCTTCCTTTCTAGTAGCACCTCAGGAAGGGAGTAACCACCTTTCCAAAGCTAACCTGGAAGAGATCATTATCTCCATGTACTTACTATATTGTATTTCTTCAGGTCATCATGCCTCTAGCTACATTCGCTCTCTTTATTTTCAAACCTCTTCTCTTCCTCCAACTAGAAACAGCTCATCTTCTTGATCTTCTCAACAAGCAAGAAAACATACACCACAAAACTCTCCTCAATCTTACTGCCTTCAGCTGATAATACCACACCCCTTCCATGCCTTTGTTTAAAAAGAAAAAAATCCTGGAAGAGTAATCTCTCCTAGATGTCTCTACTCCCTCAATTCCTCATCAAATCAATCCATTATAATCTGGCCTATGCCCCCATCGGTTCGACCATTCTTCCTAAGGTTCCCACTCACCTCTTTCAGTCCTTACTCTGTCTGAATGCTCCCCACAAGCATTTGACATTGTCTCCCAATGCCTTACTTCTCAAAACTCTTCACTTTGGCCCTTCGAAGTCACCACTCTCTCCTGATCTGCTCCTATCTCTGTCATTTGTTCTCTGTTTTCCATTTGGGTTTTCCTTCTCTATTCAACCCTTCAACAAGAATGGAGGGGCCAGGTTCCATCCTTGGTTCCTCATCTCACTTTCATGGATCACCTCACCAACTCCTGAGACTTCCAGCTTTTCTCCACTATAGGAAATACAGTATCTTTTCAACCAACTATCTACTAGATATAGTCACCACAATCCAAACTTGACATTTATTCTGAAATACCTATTCCTTTACTTTGCCTCCAACAGATTGAAAGCCATCACCACCCAATGATTCTCCCCAGCCCAAAGTCCTAACGTTAACTTAAACAACCCTTCTATGAGGCTCTCAGAAAAGAAAAGAAAAAAATGAATTTAAGGAACTCACCTCAGAAATGCCTCTAAGTTAGGGTCGTTTGTTTCTTTGCTTTATTCTTACTGATATTGTCTTTGTCAGGGATCTCTTCTATGACAAGAGAATTCATAACAAATGGATTCTCTTCCAAATTGATCTCTCCTGTCAGTGTCTCCCTACTCTTCATTTCACTCTCTACTAATCTTCTAAAATTTTCTTTAAAATAAAAAACAAAAAGGCAGGGGATAGATACATGTATTTGTGTATGGGTGGGGTAGGGAGTTAAAATCCAAACTCCTTAACTATAGATATAGGGATCTTCACAAATGTGGTCGCAATCTGCTAACATCATCTCTTAACATTTATCCCAATAATGCCATATTTTTTACACATAAGCATCTTACCACCCATGAACACAATGGCCCTCTCTGGATTCCATGTCTTTGTATATTTTCTTCCTCGTGCCCTCATTTAATTTTCAAGACTGCACAAAGTTACATCCATTCAGTGAAGGCCACCCTGATTCTCCCAGTTATTGCCTCTGTCTTCTGTCCTTCCACAGTGCTACTGTCAATCACCCCAGTAAAACTGTAAGTAACTTAAGAGAAGGGCCCATGTATTCCCAAGTCCAAGCACAGTGATCATCAAAAAATATATGGCCACTTCAATGCTATACACATTGACACAGTGGGTTCTCGTTCTGTTTCCAACTCTGATGCCCATCACGTCAGTCCCCTACACTGTAACTCTTCATATACTTTTCTCCATTTTTGCACCTGGGCCCTAAAAGCCATGCTTAGAAAAATAAGCAACTAGAATTCTAATTCACCTTAGTAAGTACACAACAGTTAGATAGATTGTCTTTAATACTAAGCTTCTCAAGTCAAAAGAAGCTACAGAAATATAGTTCCCATAAAATGTTTACATTTTTTGAGTAATTATTAAACAAGAGAAAACACATTTTACAACTCATTTTAGTTTAATCCTCTTTGCAAAATTAATTAGTATGGAAAATAAGTCTGTAGACTCAAAGGGAAAGGCAGCGAAATAAATTTATATTTTAAACAATTTTACAGTCTAACACCACAAATAAAAATATACATTTTGAGCAGCATCACCAATAATAAATATTGATTAATGACCTACATATGTACTGGGCATTTTACCAGACACTAGGAGAAGCAACAATGAGTAAGATATGATCCCTATCAATGAAGAATTCTCAGTCTACATCCAGTATGTACTGGGCATTTTACCAGACACTAGGAGAAGCAACAATTAATAAGATACGATCCCTATCAATGAAGAATTCTCGGCCTAAATCCAGTAAGACTAGTTCCACAGAGATTATTATCTTTTTTGAAAGCCTTACAAAAGCTACATTGGCCGCACAATAGATACATTCCTTAACAAATATTTAGTGATTAATAATACATATGTCTTTTGAATTATGATAATTAACATCCCTTGTACTTTGATAATCATTAATAAATACATAGCTCTAAATTATGGCACATTTATGACAGATTAAACAAACATTAAAATGAATGTTTTAGAAGAGTATCTTGGTGAATTGCAAAAAAAATTCAAGATATGGCAAAAAAGGACTCAAAATATATATATTAAAAGACATATACATGAATTCTAAGGTATAAAAAATACACATTTTTTCAATGTATTTATTTTATATAGTTATATGATATAAAAATACATCAAGCCCTGCCCTTACCTTTTTATCTGAAGTGATAAGCTTAAACGCTTCTGTTACTTGATGGACTGTAGCACCACCACCAACATCAAGGAAGTTGGCTGGAGTCCCTCCATGAAGTTTTATTATATCCATTGTGGCCATAGCCAAACCAGCACCATTTACTATATGGGGGAAATGATTTGTATAAGCAACAAACATAGAGAAAATAAATTAAACTTAGTAAATCCAAATTAAACTTAGTGACCCCAACTATAACATAAAAATACATGGTACCTAGGCAGCCTATATTTCCATCAAGGCCAATGTAATTGAGATGTGCCTTAGCAGCATCTTTGTCTCTTTCATCTTCCTGGGTCCAGTCTTGCAGATCAAAGATTTTCTTTTGGCGATAGGCTGAATTAGAGTCAAAATTGATCTTTGCATCCATACACAATACTTTGAAGGGAAAAAAAGACAATGACCTTAATTTCAAGGCAGATACAATAAAGTATCAAATAGTCTTTCATTTAGGGAGAAGACACATTTTAATTTTGTTATTTACTGAAAGTATTTCAATTTATGTTCACCATGAATTCAAACTGTTCCTTAAAAAAAGAGTATTTGGGAATTAAAACTGCCCCATCAAAGTTATTGGGTCTACATCCACACTATGCACTAAAGAAAAAGAAAAGCTCAAAAATATTTTAAATTATTTTAAAATTGTCAAAAATTAACTATCCTTGTTTCCAGCTAACCCTATCACTTTGGCCCCATATCCCATACCCTCTCATCTACTCAAAAATATTGTTCCAGCAATTCCATCTCTCCTACATTTTAAATCTGCCTCCCCCTTACCTTTCTATTGACTAAATCTTGCCAATTTGCTAAAACAGTTTTATTTCCTCAGCTTAATAAAAAGAAAAAAAATTATTTTAACTCCCATCTCCCCCTTACTCTTCACTACACAGCAAAACTCCTTGAAGATTTGTCTAGTTAAAAGAGGGGTCTCAGAACAAGGATCTCTGGGAAAAAAAGAAATAGAGGACTGAGCAAACTATGGCCAGATTTGGCCTGTGCCTGTTTTTGTCTTTATTTTTTGACACCCAGGCTAGAGTGTAGAGGCGTGATCTCAGCTTACTGCAACCTCCACCTCCCAGATTCAAGCAATTCTCATGCTTCAGCCTTCTGAGCAACTGGAAATACAGGTGTGCATCACAACGCCCAGCTAATTTTTGCATTTTTAGTAGAGAAAGGGTTTTGCCATATTGGCCAGGCTGGTCTCGAACTCCTGACCTCAAGTAATCTGCCTGCCTTAGCCTCCCAAAATGCTGGGATTAAAAGCATGAGCCACTGAGCCCAGTCTAAGTCTGTTTTCAAATGGCCTGTAAGCTAAGAATGGGTTTTACACTTTTAAAGGATTATGAAGACAAAAGGGAAAAGAAAGAAGAACAAGAAGAAAAACAGCAGCACCCAAGACTATATGTGGTCCATAAAGCCTAAAATACTTATTAAGTGCCAATCCCCGTGCTTAAACTCCTTGTAACAAATTTTTTCCCTGCCATTCTCTCTTACACCCACTCTAATTAGGTTTTTACCTCCAGCATTCTACCAAAATGGCTCTTACAAAGGTCATCTCTCTGACTTCACCTTTAGCACTCTACCCGTTCCTCTCTCCAATCTAACTATAACATTCTCCTTGCAATTCCTGAAAAGATAAAGGGTTGAAAGAAGTGAGCAATTTCAGCAGCTGCCCAACACAGAAGACAAAGTTTGGAGCCCAAGTAAGTTAAGTACCAATAACAAAAATCAATATTCTTTCAGAGGAAGATAACAGAATTCACTCTTTATACCGTATCGCCCAAAATGTATAGAAAACAAGTCAAAATTACCAGATCTGTAATGAAACAGGGAAATGTGACCACTAGTAAAGAGAAAAAACAGTCAACTGAAACTAAACCCAAGGTAACCCAGATTAGGAATAAAGAGGAGACTATCATTAACTTTTTAAAACATGTTTTAAGGATTTAAGAGAAAATATGGTCATAATAAATGAACACACACGTAATCTCAGCAGAAAATAAAACTATAAATGGGAACAAAATGGAAAATCTAGAACTAAAAAGTATGATATCTGAAATGAAAAATTCACTGGATGAACTTAACAACAGAATGGTGATGGGTCAGTGAACCTGAAGACAAAGAGAAATTATCCAATCTGTAGAAGAAAAAAGAAAAGAAAAGAAATTGCACCTCAGTGACCTCTTGGACAATATCAAGAAGTCTAACATGAAACTGGAAGAAAAGGAGAATGGGTCAGGAAAAAAGTGATGAAAGAAAAATATATCAAGCCAACATTCTATATCCGGTGAAAATATACCTCAAAAGAAAGACAAAACAAAGACATTTTCAGACTAATGGCAACAAAATTCATCACTAGCAGAACTGTGCTAAGAGAAATGCTATAGAAAGTTCTTCAAGTTCAAGGGATATAACAGGTGGAAACTTGAATCTAAAGTAGTGAATGTCAACAAGGGGCAGTTTTGTGCCACTGGGGACATCAGGAAATGTCTGGGGGCATTTTTGGTTGTCACAAATGGAGGTTGCTACCGGCATCTGAACGCTACTGGGTAAACATCCTGAAAAACATCCTACCAAGCATAGGACAGCCTCCCATAACAAAAAAATCAACCTACCCTAAAATGTCAATAGTGCCAATGTTGGTAAATCTTGATCTATGGGTAGGAAAGAACAACAAAAATATATGAGCAAATTGAAATCAACCCAATAGTCCCATAGATTGTTCTGGATAAACAGTGAAATTGACCTTTCTGGTCTTAAAGTTTGAAACTTGTATTTGTTTTATCTGAGTTCCTTCTTCAGGAAGGGACCTTCAGGCCTCTCAAAAAAAATCTATCAAAGAACTAAAACTCACCAGATCACCACATCCAGACAATGAGACTCTGGACCCCTCATTCATCATGATTGCTTCCTTGACCCTCCCTGTTTCCTATTTTTTTTTTTACATATTGTTACATTTTTTTCCCTGCTGTATAAACCCCTAGTTTTACCCAGTCAGGGAGATGGATTTGAGACTGACCTCCCATCTCCTCAGTTGCAACACCTGATTAAAGCCTTCTTCCTTGGCAATACTTGTCCTCTTAGTAACTGGCTTTCTGTGTGGAGAGCAGCAGGACCTAGACCAAACCCCTACTGTTTCTGTAACGGATTTTGGTTCGTTGACCAGGAACATGTTGCTTGTGACTCAGCTGATAGGGGCCAGGAGTCTCAGAAGCCCTCCTAAGCAGCTGCCCGCCCAATTTTGGCTGAAGGTATCAGTTTCTCTCCGGCCCCATCACAGCTGGCCCCAACCACCTTCCTTATTGCCTCATTAGAACTGTCTTTGAAACCTAACATCAGCATCCATATAAGTGAGTGTCTTTTGTGGGTCCAGATAGCAGGATTTGCTCCTCTCAATTTGGGAAAGTTTTAAAAGAATTTTCATTTGTAAGTTGAACAAGACCAAATGACTGAGAAGGGGAAGCACCCTAACTTTCAGTATGAACATTCTTGGGGGCTTTTTTTGTAATTGTGGGTTGTGTACAGGCAAGTGAATATCTTTTGTGGGTACCAGACAGTGGGATCAGCTCCTCTCAATTTGGGAAATTCCTAATAAATTTTTGTTTGCAGTTGACCAAGCCCAACTGATGGAGAGAGGAGGCACCCCAAGTGTTTCAGTGTGGATATTCTTGGAGCTTGTTTGTTGCTGTAGCAGTTGGATTGTGTTTGGGTGATTGTGTGTGTTTATATATAGTCATAAGAAATTAGAATTTGGTAAAATGATACACTTTTGCAACACTGTTTGGTCCCAGCGATGTTTGGAATCTGGAATTTGCTGTTGAATGAAAAAGTGGGATGGAGTTGCATGTATACAGTCTTTGGTGCTGCTATCCTACGCAGGGTTGGGCCTGGTTAGTATCTGATATTCTCCTTTGATGATGTTTGGCCACAGTGTTCTGGGGAGGTTTGGCCTTAAAAAAAAATCAAATTGCCAATAAAAACTGCTTTACTCAAAGTTTTGGTTCACAGCTTTCAATGGATTACCTATCAGGTAAACAAAGTGTAACCATGTAAAACCACTGAGTTTGTACTGCTATCTCATGGCTAGAGTTCCAAGGTAAACACTATTGGATTTTCATTTGTGTGTGTGTATACATGTCTAAATGTGTTTATTTGTATGTACACTTATTGTTATATGTTGTATCTACCAAACTGGTTTATAAGTAAGAGTGCCCATAAATTAAGTAAATAAGTCCAAGCAATCTCTAAGTTCATATGACTTAAGTAAACCTTTACTAAACAAGCTAGCTTTAAAATTGTTGGTAAAATGAAAATAGAAATGTCTTCAGAATTGTCAGCATACATTATTGCCTAGATTTGACATCTGTCTCTGGGAGATATTTTGAGGTTCAGGGTTTGGCATATAAGGTTATAAAACTATAAACCCAGCCAAAACAAAGATCTGTTCCAGACAGTGACAACTAAATTCAATGTGTGATAAAGGACATTATTAGGACACCTGGCTACTTCTGAATATGAATTATGAATTAGATAATATTTTCTCAGTATTAAATTTCTTGGTTTTAATAAATGCAGTCAGGTTATAAAAGAGAATGTTCTTGTTTTTAGACACTAGGAGAACAGTATCTCCATCTTACTCTCAATGGTTCCAGATATATATATATATATTTATACACACACATGCATGTGCATGCAGACAGAAAGAGAGCAGAGAATAAAATAGGGTAAAATGTAAACAAATGGCAATGTTGAGTAAAGGGAACTTGGGTGTTCCTTATACTATTTATTTCTGTATCAAAATTAAAGATTAAGGGGGAAAAAAGGCCACACGGTACCATATTCATAGTGAGGAATGATGTAGTTCAGCAAAACATCACCCATTAAATTAAATTAATGCTGCTGAGTAGAAAAAAAAATCAACAATTCTTATCCTTTTTACTTTCTATATAAATTGCACAAGGATCCACTCTTGGATGGTTCTTGAGAGAGTTTTTAGTTAATCCTTAGATAATTACATTTAAGTTATATAGGCTGGTGCAAAAGTAATTGACTTTAAAAAAAAAAAGGCAAAAATTGCAATTACTTTTGCACCAACCTAAATATTAATAAACTGACCACTTTTGAGTATTCCTCACAATGAACACTACATTCTTTATAGTTGTTCAGTTTGAAATATTTTCTCATTTCCATTATTAATTCTTCATTAATTCATAAATTATTTGAAAGTATTTTCTTTAAATTAAAAGAAAATAGGCTGGGTGTGATGGCTCACACCTGTAATCCCAGCACATTGGGAGGCTGAGGTGGGAGGATTGCTTGAGCCCAGGAGTTGGAGACAAGCCTAGGAAACATAGTGGGAGCCTGTCTCTACAAAAAATTTTTTTTAAAAATTAGCCAGGCATGGTGGCATTCACCTGTAGTCCCAGCTACTCAAGAGGCTACAGAGGGAAGTTCGCTTGAGCCCAGAAGGTTAAGGCTGCAGTGATCTGTGATTGTGTCATTGTACTCCAGCCTGGGCAACAGAGCAAGACTGTGTTTCAAAAAATTAAAAAATATAATATTTTATATCAATTTCCAATGTTATTGCTTTGTGTTTAAAGACCATTATCTATGTTATGAATTCTTGGCTATTTGTTGATACTTTTTAATTTGTGACTCAATATTTCAGTTTTTTTAAATCTGTATTTGGATTTTAAAAAGTGTTTTTCTAAATATTGGGTAAAGGGTTATATACATGCCCATTAAATTTAAAAAAAAAGGCGGGGACATGAGGAACACCTAGTGAAGGCAGTAGTCCTTGCGAGGCCTCTGGAGTACGCTCTAGAGATCAAGGCAGGTTTACTGAGGAAGCAGCTGAGGGCAATTATCCAATGGAAAAATAGCGTGAAATCCCTAGGAAAGAGATTTCTTAGGCAGCAGCTCTGTAACAGGCAGTAGAAGCAGCCACTGACAATACATGTTCACAAGCAAGTGTGGGTAGAATATCAGTAGAACCCATACTTAGTTCACACTGAGGTACCAAAATCATGGTGCTCAACAGGGGAGATCACACACTGGTAGTTCTCTCCTCTGGAAATCACGAATGCATAGTATCAAAATTAATTTTTGCTTCGAGATTTCTCCTGAGTTTAAGTCCACAGGGAAATAATCAGGATAACTAGTATTCTGGTGAGACCAGTATCTGTCTACTCTCTTTCACTCAGATATCACTGAGTTTCTCCCACAACCTTTGATAAAACTAAGGCCAAGGTTCTGGGAACATAATAATGCTTCGAATAATTGTTCCCCATGAATGGCTAGGGTTTTGGGGTGTTTTTTTCCCCCAAAATTTGGTAATTGAGGAGTCAAACCTGTGATAAACTTATATATATATACATGTATATACACACACACACACACACATATATATATATATATATATTTTTTTTTTTACTTTACTTCTTTAAATGTGAGACACATAAGAGACTTAAAATTCAAACAATAATAACTTCTGAGACCACGAAGAAACTCAACCCATTCCCATGCAAAATAGTCCAAAGTGCCATGGCTGAAAGAATCCCACTCCACCTAGAATTCATAATTCCTCTAGCTAATATTCAGTCAAACAATAAATCAGAGAGAATATTAATTTCTTTAAACTTCTAACTCAAAGAAGAGAATTTGACTTGGGACTTCTGTTCTCAAAGTCCTTTGGACTTTATCACATTTGGACTTTAAATTCCAAGTGTGTCTTTATGCAGTTTACTATTAGAGTTTTTTAGAGTACCTTAATGCCACAGTTTAATCTGACTGCAGAACTTTAGCTTTACTAGAAAGCTTTGAAAAAGAAAGTTCTCACTGCAGAACCTTTACTTTAGCTTCACTAAAACTAGAATAAGATACTCTAAAAAATGAAAAGTAAAGCTAAAGTAAAATCGTAATTGATTAAAGACTTAAAAGTAAAAAATAAAACAATTAAAAAATAGAACATCTCTGACTAAACAAACCCAAAAGAAAAAATAGAACACATTGAGGATGAATATTTACTGATCTTAAGATGGAGAAAAAAAAAATCTCTCAGTGTAAAAGTAATGGAAGTCGGCCAGACATAGTGGCTCACACCTGTAATCCCAGCACTTTGGGAAGCTGAGGCAGGCACATCACCTGAGGTCAGTTCAAAATCCGCCTGGCCAACATGGTGAAACCCCATCTCTACTATAAATACAAAAAAAATTGGCCAGGCGCAGTGGCTTACGCCTATAATCCCAGCACTTTGGGAGGCCAAGGTGGGCGGATCACAAAGTCAAGAGATCGAGACCATCCTGGCCAAATGGTGAAACCCTGTCTCTACTAAAAATACAAAAATTAGCTGAGCATGGTGACGCATGCCTGTAGTCCGAGCTACTCAGGAGGCTGAGGCAGGAGAATAGCATGAACCTGGGAGGTGGAGGTTGCAGTGAGGCAAGATCGCACCACTGCATTCCAGCCTGGCAACAGAGTGAGACTCCATCTCAAAAATAAAAAAAATTTATCTGGGCATGGTGGTTCATATCTGTAGTCCCAGCTACTTGGGAAGCTGAGGCATAAGAATTACTTGAACCCGAGAGGTGGAGACTGCAGTGAACCGAGATCAAGTCATTGCACTCCAGTCTAGGCGACAAAGCAAAGCGAGACCCAGTCTCAAAAAAAAAAGTAAGGGAAGTCAAAATGAGATTTGGGTACATACAAAAACAAAAATATTTCCCCAAAAATCAAATAACACTGAACAACAAAGGAAAATCTCAGAAAAAGATTCAAGCCAAATGTCAGACAAAAGATTGACATCCCTAATATATAAAGACCCCACAGACATAAAGAGTTCCCCAGGATACGTTATTAAGTGAATAAAGAAAGATGCAAAATATATACAGCATGCAATCTATATATACCCAGATAGCTAATTCCATAAAATTACAGCTCAGTCACCACCACACTGGATACACTAACCTAGTACTACCCAATAAAACTTTCTGCAATGATGGGAATGTTCTATATGTGTGCTCTCTTTGTATGGTAACCACATTTAGCTACTGAATGTTTGAACCATGACTAGGGCAACTAAGTAAATCAATTTTTAAATCTTACATAACTTTAATTAATTTTAATTTAAAACATGTGGCTGATACTCACTGTTTTGGGCAGTGCAGTTCTGACTCCTCTGTCTCTATAATGTGTTTTATTTATTTATTTATTTATTTAGTTTTGTTTTTTGTTGTTTTAATGGGTTTAATAGTTTGTTTTAATGGGTTTAATATTTGTTCATAATCATTCTATTTGTTATAAAATAAGCTTCTACATAGGTAGAAGTTTAACTTCTATGAGTTTAACTTCCATGGTAAGCATATGACAGAGGAATACATGCATAATCATGTTTGACAAAAGAAGATACTTTACCAGCTCCATCTGAATCTTCCACCATTGGATTTATTTCTATCATGGTTGCATCGTATTTCAGAAAAAGGCTGTAAAGCTTGACCATGTTTTCTGCTGCTGAATCCACAATATTAGGTGGAAATCCCATCTTCTGTGCAAGCTGAAATCAATATGTCTTTTTATTACAGGTAGTTTGCATATGTCTAATCAACATTATTGTAAATAAAAAAAAACCTTGCAGTTTATCACTTAAATGATAAACATGAGTCATTTATAGTCAAACATTAATCACTAAAATAGCAGGTACCATTACTAAATGGTTAAACAAAACTTTTTATTCAAAATCTTCAAAAGGTAGATATTATGCTCATTTTATAGATGAGACTCAGAGAGATCAAGTAACTTGCCATCAGCCTGGATTACAGTTCCAGTGTTTATTTCATAGTCTCCATATTGCCTAAGTTTTATGGCCAACCTACGCTGAAGGAAGAGGCTTATATTTTATTAAAACTATATATAAAATATTGGCCAGGCACGGTGGCTCACACCTGTAATCCCCACACTTTGGGAGGCTGAGGTGGGCAGATCACTTGAAGCCAGGAGTTAGGGACCAGCCTGGCCACCACAGTGAAACCCCATCTCTACTAAAAATATAAAATGTGGACTGTCAACCCCAATGATCCAAACAATGGTCAAAATATTAGAAGACCCTATTTAACCTTTTATGTAATTTATGAAGAGTGTCTACCAAGCAATAAGAATACATATCATATAGTCAAAATATTAGAAGACCCTATTTTACCTTTTATGTAATTTATGAAGATTGTCTACCAAGCAATAAGAATACATATCATATAGTCAAATGAGCGTTATGCCATTCATTCAAAAATCTACTGACCACCTAAAATATTCCAGGAACTGTGCTAGGACAAAAATATAAAGGTATTTAACTTTATAATAAAGGAGTTTACAATCTTGAGCAGATTCCCAATTAGAGATACTCATAGAGCTTTTTAAACATTATCAAGGCCCCAACTCAGAAGTGCTGGTTCACCAGTTCTATACTAGATCAAGCATCTATCATGTTTAATGTTCCATAAGCAATTCTGAACCATTGGTACGGAGGACACATGTCTATATGTTAATTCTAACAGTGCTGCCACTGCTCAGGAACACTATGGAGAATTCTTTCCTCTTTTTCAATTACTGTTTAAGGTTGCCACATATTCTTTTGATTTTCAATAACAAAAAAATCTTAAATTCTTTGAAAAAGATTTTTGCAAAGAGTCAAATGCCAATCAATAAAGTGAATGATCAAGCTATGGCTGGGCACAGTGGCTCATGTCTATAATATCAGCACTTTGGGAGGCCAAAGAGGGTAGATCACTTGAGGCCAGGAGTTTGAGACCAGCCTGGACAACATGGTAAAACACTGTCTCTACTGAAAATACAAAAATTAGCCAGGTGGTGGCGCATGCCTGTAATCCCAGCTACTCAAGACGCTGAGACAAAAATTGCTTGAACCCAGGAGGTGGAGGTTGCAGTGAGCTCAGGTCATATCACCGGACTCCTGCCTGGGTGAAAGGGTGATAATCTGTCTAAAAAAAAAAAAAAAAAAAAAAAAGCACTAAGGAATGTAAACTTTTGTTATGATCTATTTCAAATAAAGAATAATATGAAAGTATCATTTTATTATGAAAGTTTTTCACTATGTCACAAATCACCTAAAAAAACAAAAACTAAAACTAAATGTTTAGGTTTAAACATTTGAAAACTACAACATAATTCTAATCCATCAATTATGACATCAATTTGCTAATGCTAGGCACCTCTTCCACTCATCACCATCATGCAAAATGCTATAATCTTAGATTATTCCTTCATGTATTCTTGTAAATCAGGTATTTTCCTCCTCTTATAAATTTCACTCTCCAGTCATCATCTTCACGTAACTACCTAATAAATCAAATCCGTGCCTTTTAAACAATTATATCATTTATCTGCCAAAATTATTTGCTTTATTATCCATCAGAAACATTTCTCTATCTCCTTTAAACCTCTGTGCCAGTCAAAATTCTTGCACTTGCTGTACTTCAATACCATAAACTTGTTCTGACATAGTTTTCTCATTAAGAAATGTTTAACTTCGGCCGGGTGTGGTGGCTCACGCCTGTAATCCAAGCACTTTGGAGGCCAAGGCGGGCGGATCACCTGAGGTAGGGAGTTCAAGACCAGCCTGACCAACATGGTGAAACCCCGTTTTCATAAAAAAAAAAAAAAAGAAAAAGAAATGTTTAACTTCAAAGTTCAATATTCAAATTTTTCTTTTAAGATGAGTCATTAGGCCAGGTGCGGCGGCTCACGCCTGTAATCCCAGCACTTTGGAAGGCCGAGGCAGACAGATCAC
>CAUYLG010076312.1:0-77119 GCA_963573385.1 Cacajao melanocephalus
AGCACATCAAAAAGCTTATCCACCATGATCAAGTAGGCTTCATCCTGGGGATGCAAGGCTGGTTCAACATACGCAAGTCTATAAACGTAATTCACCACATAAACAGAACCAAAGACAAAAACCACATGATTATCTCAATTGATGCAGAGAAGGCCTTGCACAAAATTCAATAGCCCTTTATGCTAAAAACCCTTAATAAATTAGGTATTGACGGAACGTATCTCAAAATAATAAAATCTATCTATGACAAACCAGTGGCCAATATCATACTGAATGGACAAAAACTGGACGCATTCCCTTTGAAATCTGGCACTAGACAAGGATGCCCTCTCTCACCACTCCTATTCAATATAGTATTGGAAGTTCTAGCCAGAGCAATCAGGCAAGAAAAAGAAATAAAGGGTATTCAACTAGGAACGGAGGAAGTCAAATTGTCTCTATTTGCAGATGACATGATTGACAAACATGCAGACGAACACATGTTCATTGCGGCACTGTTTACAATAGCAAAGACCTGGAACCAACCCAAATGCCCATTGATGATAGACTGGACAAGGAAAATGTGGCACATATACACCATGGAATACTATGCAGCCGTAAGAGACAGTGAGTTCATGTCCTTTGTAGGGACATGGATGAATCTGGAAACCATCAGTCTCAGCAAATTTACACAAGAACAGAAAATCAGACACTGCATGTTCTCACTCATAGACAGTTGTTGAACAATGAGAACACATGGACACAGGGAGGGAAGCATCACACACTGGGGTCTGTTGGGGGGAACTAGGGGAGGGACAGCAGTGGGTAGCAAGTTGGAGAGGGATAACATGGGGAGAAATGCCAGATACAGGTGACAGGGATGGAGGCAGCAAACCACATTGCTATGTATGTACTTATGCAACAATGCTGCATGTTCTGCACATGTACCCCAGAACCTAAAGTGCAATAAAATACAAAAAAACCCACAACAACCACCACCATAATTTCCCCCTCTTGAAAGTGTTTGCGGTTGTAATCTTTTTATTGGGGTTGGGGGTGCTAAGTATTCAAATAACTTTCCTTTTTGGAAAAAGTTAAAGATGCAGGCAATCCTATAAGACAGTAACAACAGCTGCTAACATTTACTAAGTGCTGTTCCAAAACTTGTGTATATTAACTCGTTTACTTCTCCCAACAACCTCATGAAGTTATTTTACAGCTGTGCAAACTGGGGGAGCAAGAGGTTAAGTAATCTGGCCAACATCACATCAGGGTAAGTTTATGGAGCCAAAATTCCAATTTATGCTTTATGATTTCAAAACTGCACTCTTTACTTAATCCATTCCATTAACCAACCCACACAACTCAACTTTTTTTCCTAAGCAATGCATTGTGCTAGGTGAAAGGGATACAGATAGGAACTTTAATTTGTTAGCGCCCAGTGACTCTGAGCCAGCATTTATACTTGGTACTCGGCCCTGTTATTGGTATACAACAATTAGTTTAAATGTCCTCCCAGAATATATGTATGTAATTATTAAGATGCATTAATGATATATAACAACAGATGTTAACTGCATAACAAAATTAAAATAGCAAAGAAAAAAATATTTTTTGTCAAAAGTCAAAACATTATCAATGTTTTGATGTATTTTTTTTCTATGTTTACAGCTTTTTACACAATTATCATATCGTATATACTATTCTGAAACTATGTTATTCACTTCTTATAGTCTACATGTTTTCCAGTGTCATTAAAACACTTGGTAAATATCATTTTAATTACAAATTGTGTAATTTTAATTATGTAACACTACATAATACGGATATAGCATGATTAACTTACCTTCCCTATTGCTAGATATTTAGCTTGTTTTCAATTTTCTGCTGTTATAAACAAGTTGTGAACATATTTGTGCAAAAATTATTTATATGCATATCAATGTAGTACCTTGTTATAAATATCTATTAAAGAAAAACGCTGAGTGTAAATATTTGCATACTTACTGGTCATATTAATCAATGCTCAAACCAGGAAAGTATAAGACTAATTTTTTACTTACTATTTGACCAAGTAAAAAAAAAATGGTTTCTTATTTTAATTTTCATTTTTTGGTTCTTAGTAATGTTGAACTTACAATATATTCACTAGCCATTTATGACATTTTTACACATAACTGATGTCATTTGATTTTTACTTTTTAGGTTAAGCCATATGAACTTGCCTTTTTTGCAGGTATAACAGAGTTGAAACCGAGCAGTTTCATATTGTTCTAACTAATAGCTTAGCCTTCAAGATTCTGAAGCTGTATCACTCACACAGTGATAGAATTCTCAATTTGGGATATAAGACATATACACATGAAAAGAAAAAAATACCTATCACTAGTCTGAGGACCATCATGGATTCCACTCAGAGCTCTGCCTTCTTCTATAACCAAGTACCCAGTGCTATTTTAACATTTAATCATTTATATTAAAGGGCACAGACAGAACAGATTGAGCACAAGAGAGCTGAGCTTGAGGCAGAGAAGAGAATTCATGTATCTTTCCACATGCCATTTTTTCATTTCTTCTTGGCAAGTCACTTCAGTGAAGTCTCACGTGAGGAGGGAGAAGCAGTACTTCACTCGCAAAACCCAGCCTAACTTGCTGATTTGGTCAGTACAGGTAAAAATCACTGGGCCCAGGGGAAAGTATTTCCTTACAGATTAGTATGGCTAGTAAGTGGCACAGGGACATGGTTAGAAATGAACACAGTCATAAAGATAATTCACTTATAAGTTATTGGCTCAATCAACAACTTGACTGCACATTGAAAAGCTAATCAAACACTAGCCAGGTAATATGGTGAGATGGGAAGAGCAGTGAACCTTTTTTTTTTTAGACAGAGTTTTGCTTTGTTGCCAGGTGCTAGGCAGGAGTGCAGTGGCGTGATTTCAGCTCACTGCAACTTCCGCCTCCCGGGTTCAAGCAATTCTCCGGCCTCAGCCTCCCAAGTAGCTGGGACACCACGCCCAGCTAATTTTTGTATTTTTTCCAGTAGAGACGGGGTTTCACTATGTTGGCCAGAATGGTCTCTATCTCTTGACCTCGTGATCTGCCCGCCATGGCCTCCCAAAGTGCTGGGATCACAGGCGTGAGCCACTGCACCCAGCCCAGTGAACGCTTCTTTATCTTTCAGGAGACATGGAGTCCAGCCCTAGGTCTGTTGCCTAAGTCAGCTGCGGGACCTTGACTGAGTCAACAGCCAATGCATCAGTTCACCCTTTTGGGAAAACAGACATATAAGAAGAATTCTAAAGTCTCTTTCCAGTTCTACATTCCATGATGACACTGACAACTGGAGAATACTACAGACTGACGCTTTTCCATGTAACTCTGGCAATGATCATTTTTACCAAGGGAGACTCAGCAAATCTTTCAAAGCAGGCTCTTAAGCATCCTTACACTCTCACATATGCTAGAAAATACAAGCTTTTTATGAGTTTCATGAGTCTGTTTCAGATACTTTAGAAGAAATTGTGTTAAACAAGCTAATTAAGTCATTTCATCTGTGTGGGTCTATGCAATTGTTGGGATTTTTCCAAAAATGCTCCTTAGGGTATCTTCTGCTTACAATGTTTTGTTCAAAATTTCAAAGGTAAACATCAACAGAGAATGCTAATCTCCCTCTAAGACTTCTTAATTAGGAAATGTTGAAGCCCCAGTAGATTTATTGTTAATACTGAATTCTTAATTTATCGGTTTGTCTGTGCTCTCACTTATCATCAATAGGCTGAATACATGATAATTTTGGTGCAAGGTTGTGAATTTGCCATCTTGTTTTTTTGCAATCAAGCTGTAAAACTGGGTGTTACAGGTCAAATAATGATAAACAGAAATACAAAAGGTGATATGTATCTGTTCATTTACCTAGAATTTTATTATATCAAATATTGCTTGAAATAAGAACATTTCCTAGGCCTTGGAAATGCTTTTGTTACACAGAACTTTCTGTTGTCCAGATAAACGGCCCCTTTAAAATCAATCTGATAGGGTATTAAGCATGCTGGACTACATTTAAACTTTTTTTTTCAAGTAAAGGTTTTATAATATAGTGAAAACAATAGGGGGATGAACACCAGGAGACCTGGGTCCTGCCTTTGTTACAAATGCCTTTCCTAAAAGACCCAGAATGGTGTGAGGTCAAAACAGATGGGCAGAAAGGAAGTGGTCATCAGAGCAAGAGAAAGTGCAGGTGCCAGGCACTCAGCTGTGCAGTCATATCAGGTGGAGATGACGCATAGAGATCTGCCCAGAAGACACTGAATTCTGAGATTCAATAGGGACAAGTTGATTTTATAGCCAGTGACTTTATAGCCCACTTTCCCTGCCCCACCCCTACTTTAAGAATTGAAATTCTATTAGGGGAAAATATTAAGATGATGTATATCCTTCCTTATCACATCCCATGAACCAAGACAATATTTTGGAAAAGTTTCTGGGTTTACTGAAAGCATTACACATTATATTCCAATATAGCCACTATACACAAACACTACACTCAAAATGTTGCTTTCTTCATTAAAAGAACTAAACGAAAAATGGATGGGGTCTTCTGAATGGCTCTGTTATATAAATTGGCTTTGACTCTATACATATAACGTGCTGTATCCCTATCAAGAAGGCAGTGTTTACAATGGCTGTCTGAAGAGAGTAGCCTGATTACACAGAACTGAGCAGCACAACAGTGCCCCTAAAAACAGAATTCACTTTCTGGTGATTTTACTAGTAAGGGATTTTCACTCATCCCACCATTTCATCATTGGTCAAACTCGTGCTGACATGGAGAGGCACAACTGAATTCTCACCTGCACACTGTTCCTTCTCAGTTCTTTTCTATTGCCCTTGCGTGTTCTTTTCTCATACCTGAGACTACTTCTAGACCAAACTGGAAAGCAGGTGAGTCAGCCATTGCATTCCCATCTTACTTTTCTTCTACTGTAATCCTTCCTAAACTTTGACCATCCCCACACCCCAACATCCAAGGACTAATAACCTTTTTCCTTCTTCCTTTCCCTCAACCTCCATCAGAAGGCCAACTAAGCAGGGACCTTCTCTCAGTTTGCTGTCATAAAGGATAGAGGAAAGGAATCCATAAACAATTCCAGGTACCAAGTATCTAAAGACAACTTTATATGTGATGGGGGTTTGAATCCTGGCTCTGCCATTTACTAGTCATGTAACCATGAAAAAATTATGTAAATCTGATAAGCCAAAATCTCTTTATCTGCAAAATGAGGCAGCTCATAGGACAGTTGTATTTAAGTGAGATGATACTTGTACATGTAAAGCCACTGTAGATCTCTGCCTGAGACACACTGCAGTTATATACTATTTTAAAACATCATAATATTACCATCATCATCTCATCATCATTTACTAGCCTCTCCCAGATCTATTTGAGTTTTAAAAGATGACTGCTCAAAGATATAATATCTTAGTTTAATATTCCATGAGAAAAAGTATTCTGGACAGGTATGGTGGCTCATCCCTGTAATCCCCAAACTTTGTGAAGTGAAGGCAGGAGGATTGCTTGAAGCCAGGAGTTCAAGAGTAGCCTGGGCAACAAAGTGAGATCCCATCTCTAACAAAATGTTTAAAAAAAATCTTTTTTTTTTTTTTTAAATTAGCTGGGCTAGGAGGTGTGCCCATAGGGGATTTTTGGCATGGGGGGCAATCCCTAAATCCAAAAAAGTTCATCATGTTTAAAACTGTCTATTCTGTCAGCACGACAGTGGGCCCTCTCCTTATTCCTCCTTATCCTCTAGAAATGCCTCAACATTTCAGCATTTTTTTTCCTAAGCACTTCAAACTGCCAAAGTACTTGAATTCTTGATTTTCCCTTATGAGTAAGATGATCTTTGTCCTCTGTAGTCTACAGACTAAAAAGGCATGCTGTATCTCTGGGGGATGGGGGAAGAGCTATATCTTAGTGAGGTTATTAAACTTCAAAGATTAATAAAGAATCATCTGGTTGTCTGGCAAGAAAAATTAATTAAACTGTTATATACACAGGCACACTTTCAGTGTATAACTATATACCATGTGTCTATTTTACTTATCAAAAGTAAAATGCATTCATGAAGTATGAGTGAAACAAAGAACATGTGTTAACCCCCAGTGCCCTCACGGCATCTGTATATGTGACACTGCATACCTGTTGATTTGTATATCTGCTTCTTCCAGACAGGGAGCTCCTCAGGGATTGAGGCCTAGCCTTTAATCATCTTTCTATCCCTAGTGCCTGGGATATCATAAGCATTCAATTCAAGGAATAAACTATGAACTGGGTGTGGTGGCTCATGCCTGTAATCCCAGTACTTTGGGAAGCTGAGGCAGGAGGATCACTTGATGTCGGGAGTTTGAGACCAGTCTAGCCAACATGGTGAAACCCCATCGCTATTAAAAATACAAAAATTAGCCAGGCATGGTGGCACATGCCTGTAATCCTAGCTACTTCGGAGGCTGAGGCAGGAGAATCACCTGAACCTGGGAGGCAGAGGCTGCAGTGAACCGAGACGCGCCACTGCACTCCAGCCTGGGCGACATAGCGAGGCTCCATCTCAAAAACAAAAATAAACTACTTACTGATTCAATTATTTCATATTAGCTTCATGACTTTCTGCCTGGATCACGGTCACTAATAATCCCATTAAAGATGTTTCCTAAATAGTCTAGCAATTCAAAATCCCCCCAACTGAAAAAAAAATAAAAGCAGCCAATTAATGTGATCCTTCTTAACCCCTCTGGGTAAGAAAGCAGGTTCTGCAGCTCGACATCCTGAGTTCAAAGTTCTGTTTTACCATTTACTGGCTGTGTCAACGTAAGCAAATGGTGTAAAAATGTTAAGATCATCTCCTCTTCTGTTTAAAAATGAGGGATACCAATAGTACAGGTAACTACCTCATAGGGGTGTTGAAGGGATTAAATCAGTTAATAAACAAGAAGCACCCACACAGTGTTTGTCATATAGATAGTACTCAAGGCTGAGGATGAGCCATTGGGGGTCACTGAACAAACACATATTTAGACACATGAATACCTTGTATTTATCCTGCTCTGCAGTATTCCAAGAATGTTAATATAAAAGGGTTTTCCACGGACAACGAAAGATATCCCACTGTGGGATTGTTGTCCTTTTTTCACCATAATTTAATCCAATTCGGGATTCTATGGTGTGGGCCTCTCTCAGAAAAATCCACCAAGTAGTTCTGACTTGAAAATTGCTCAGGAAAAGGGCTGTCTGACATTCTTCTCTGTCATCTCAGCCCGACACTTCCAAAGCTGAAGCCTACTCACGACACTCCTTTAAACATCAAAATCACAAAGCAAACACAATCTGCATTTAAAAAAAAAATGAGGGCTTCGTATTTTTTCCTAAAACGACTTCCTCTCACCCCCCTTAACTCAGCAGAACAATCCTGAGCCATTTACCTAGAGCCATAAAATGTAATTTGTGTTCAATGGCTCACATTTAACGTTATATCATTTCCCCACTATAACCGTATTTTAAAGTAGGATCCACTGTCTTCCCATGCAAGAAGAGGACTCTGGAAAAAAGGGTGGCATCTTCAGTATGAAGACAGCACGTAAACATCTGAACAGCCACTTATACACAGAAAACGAAATCTCCAACAACCAGTTTCACGGATAGACTTTCTAATAATACACAGTGAAGCTAGGAAACATATTCAATCCTTTAATACATATTTTTAAAAGGCACTTAGACCATCATAACCTTGCCCATTTTCCTTTTTTTCATTCTAGAAGCCTGAGTTTAGCATTTCCAAGAGTCACCATCTTTGACAACAGCGATTCTCCTAAACTAAGTAATCAGATCAGATCCAAATATATTGAACTCATTTTAGTCACTATTTCATGTAACCTTGCAATATGTTTTATACATGTTTTTCAGAATATCTTCCAATTTTCTACTTTCTCAGTTGCATAATATTAGAGTAAAATAAGCCACATAATTTCTCCCACCTCTTAGATAGGGAATAGTTTCTGAATTCTATGTCATTTCCATAAATTTTTCTTTTCTGTGCTTAGGGCAAAAGATTCTTGGTCCCCAGATGGTATTGCATGAAACATTATATATGTTTGTGCTGAGTGGCAATTTTAAATGGAGGAGGATTCAAAACTTTCACAGCATTCTCAGTGGGGTGTATGACACAAAAAAGGTGAAGAATTACCAACATTATAGAGGATTATAACATTCAGAGGGTCACAGAGTCAGAGACTAGTTAGAGCTTCACAGGACTTTTGAGATAATCTTACAGATGATCAAGCTCAATACTCTTGTTCTACAGGTGAGATAATGAAAGTTCAGAGAGGTTAAGTGAATCTGAAAGAACTCTTGCGAAAAAGTAACATTATCAAAATTAAAAGTGACAGTCTAGGCTTCCTCAGCTAAACACCCCACCCTTTACCTTACATTGTAACACAAGCACTTAGAAGAATAAAAGCAGTAAGTGTCATCAAGATAGCAATTATCATTGATTTATTTTCTGTAATGGGATAACATTGTTTCTATGATGAAAATGATAATTACGAAAATTTTATAGAAATATAAAAAATATGCTCTGTAAGAGAAAAGCAGAATACAAAATAGTACATGTGGTTTTATAAGAATACATAGGTATGAGGAAAAGAGCTCGAGGGTATAGAACTAAAAGTTATGTTGGGATAGAACATGATGGTTTTTCTTCATTCAAATATTTCATTAGTATCAGACTATTTTCTCAATGATCTTACTGAGAATGGAGGCACCATGCAGACTCTGGTAATATGAGCTAAGTCATGGAGGATGAAGAGGAAACACAGAAAAGGAAGGAAGGGCAAGCTATTTGGGTCAAAGATTCCATCTTGACAGTAGACACGAAGAAATTAAAAACAGGAACATCCTGGAAATGGTTTCAGAAGCTCAGGGTGGCTGAGCACATAATTCTGTGGATGAGAGGAGACATGTAACGTACCTGTTTGCACAGAGCCTAGTGTGTTAGGTATTCAGCAAATGGAATTAGGTGTTACTGTTATTATTCTATAGACCCTTTAAAAATTATAAACAAATGGTTTACTAACTGTTTCATCAGTGTGAAGAATTTATATACATCAACTAAGTCTTGAGGAAATAAAACTGGTGAATGAAGGATTTGTTAGCACTTATTTTCTGGTGGTCTTTAGCCTGTTTCTCAGACTTTCATTGTATTTTAAACAGGCTAAGTTGATCAAGAAAGGTGTGTGGGAAAAACTGCAGGGTCAACATTTCTGGCAAGACTTTGTTTTAAGTAGGGAAAAGAACATCATCAATATGCATACACTGACCAGCAACTATAATACTGTGTTTACAGATCTGTGGGAAAAGGCAAACTATCCCTCCTCGTTAAGAGCAAGAGCAAATATGTAGAGAAAAAGAAGGCATCAATTTATTCCCTTTGAAGAGCTTTAGACCACATCTTAGAAATAATAATTCTTAGCCCTTCTAAATTCTAAGAAAGAAAGAAAATTATTAGTAAGTAAATATGTGATGTTTGTCTTATTTGTTAGCATTAAATTTAAAGTAAAATCAAGTTGGATTTTAAAATGGAACCTATGCGTAGCTGATATACATCAGAGCATCTCATAAAATCAATCAGCACTGTTCATTTGTGATGGCTAATCATGTTATCACAGTAAAAATGTTGACAGTTTATAGTAGTAGAATATTTGCTTTAGTCCCCATCCTCTGACTATTCCTTAAATGGTTGTGTTCCCTAAGGTGTCACCCAGTTCTCTTCTTATTTAACAAACTCCATAGTTCATTTCAACTACTCACATGGTTTCAGCTAGCACCCAAGGACTAATAACTCCCTTCCATAAATCTTTTACTGATAGCCCTTTGAGCTCTGAGACATTCCTAACAAATGTATTCCTTCTCAGTATTTCTTTAGGACCTCAAATGCCACAATTCAAACCTAAACTTGGTATCTTTCCTCAGAAACCTGCTTCTGCTCTCAGTCTTTAGCTCAGAGAAAGACACTAGTCATCACTAGCTGCCCAGGACAGAACTGGGGGGGTCATTGTGGCCTTCTCCCTCCCCTATACCTCCAACAGATTGTCTAAGACCTGTCAATTCTTGTGACAAAACCCCTTATCTCAGCCTTACTGAAACAATCTGATTTTAACGACGCATCATTTCTCAACCAGAGTAATGTGATAAACTGCTCTCATTGCCTTTGGTTTTGCCCCCATTCAAAACATCCTCTACATGACTGACATACATTATTGTGGACATCGAAGATGTGAAGGGTAAATGAGTTAGTATATACAAAGAATGTGAATTTTTGTCTGGCACATTAGCAGAATTATAATCACCTTCCCTTCCCTTTCTTCCACCTTCTTCAAGTTCAAATCTGATCAAATCATTTTGACTTAAATTCCTTCAACATTCTCCAACCCATATAGTCGAAAGTTCTGAGTCCTCCATAAAACAGGCTGTTAGGCTCCAGCCTTGCCCCTACCCTTCCAGCCTCAAGTTCACACCACTAAATACACTCAGCATGCTAGGTGCAGTGAGCAATTTGTAGCTGTGCAAAAATGTGAGATTCTTTCCAATTCGATGCTTTCTATAGGTTGACTCCTCAGGCAGGAATGTACTTCCTTCCTTGTTCACCTGGAGAAATTCTTGTCATCCTTTATCATAAATAGTGTAACGTTCATCAAGCTTTTCTGTACCTCCCTGGGTAGGGGCAATCTAATGTCTTCCGTATATCTCTGTAATAGTAATTATATCTTGCAGTACCTATTAGATATTTATATAGCTCATTTCTAGAGTTTTGGTTTGTTGTTTAGATATAATCTAAGCTCAACCCTAAATGTTAATATTTTTCTGTACTTAAATAACATTGTATCAAGTGTCTATCATTCTTGGGTGTGACTGCTAGTAATACACAGGTGAATGAATTCTAATCCTGCCTCACTGAGACCACAATAAGGTACCAGATTCAAAAAATAGTTACAATGAGGACTACGACGGTGGTCTTTGTAGAGAACAGTTACTGCAGCTTCTTTCCATTCCTATTCCTAATGGATCAGGTTTCTTATATTTATACATATAAACTGAAAAGGCAAAGAACATAATTTATATTTAAAGCACATTTTTAAAAGATTGAGTTCTTTGATCTTTGAAAGAGTTGGTAAATACGGTGGAGAAAAATATCAAGAATATTCCTCAGAATAAGGATAAAAAGAATGGTGCTGGAGAAACGGGAGCGATCAAACCATAGAGAGAAAAAGACAAAGGAACCGGCTTCACGTGAGCAGGATAGTACTAGCGAAACGTGGTGTGGGAGGTGGGCATCTACGTGGGATGATGTCTGACAGAGCCAGTGGAGTGTTCAAAGGTTGGGAAGAACCAGGAAATCGAGACTGGTGAAACAACTGCAAGCTTTGCTAAGGGCAGCAAAACAAGGTGTATTTTTCCTCATCCTTCATGAAGACATTCATTAAGTTAACATTTACATGCTGAGTAAAGTTGCCTGTGCCTTCTCTCCATACCCCACCAAAAAAGAAAGACTCAGATGGTTTCCATTGCTTCTCCTGTTTAATGCTTCCATGGCATCCCGTACTCACTCTGTTTTGTTGTTTTGTTTTTAAACGGTGATCACACTCGTAACCACTTTTTAAATGTTTACTTTCCCTAAAAGACTGAGTTTTATGAGAACATAGACTATGTCTTTCCTGACATTCTGGTGTTGGCACAGGGCTTGCCAGAGGGTAAATGCTCAATACACATCCTGAATGAATGAAAGAACAAATGAGCAAATGAGAAAACATCATCCCAGAAAGGTGGGTACCATTAGTCCCATTTTACGATGAGAATATTGTGACTGGGAAATTAGCTGATCTGACCAAATTCAGAGACAGAAAGCAGCAAAAGCAGGTGCGGGTCCAAAAATGTTTAAAGACTCTGCCACCCATGCTTTTTCCTCTTGATCACAGAGCTTCCCTTTTAAAGCAAGTAAAATTAAATTCTTAAGTGCTGAGGAAATATAAATGAGTCCTCCAGAGAATACTTAACTACCGAAAGAAATTTTAGCTAGTGTTCTTTTGTTTGTTTGCTTGTTTAAGAGAAAGAGTCTCCCTCTGTTGCCCAGGCTGGAGTGCAGTGGCATGATCACAGCTCACTGTACCTATAAACTCCTGGGCGCCAGCAATCTTCCTGCCTTTCTCTCTCAAGTATCTAGAACTATAGACACACCACTATGCCCACCTAATTTAATTTCTTTTTCTTTTTTTGTTGGTAGAGAGATAGTCTCCACCATCATAGTCTCACTACACTGCACAGTCTGGTCTTGAATTCCTGGCCTCAAGTGATCTCCCCACCTTGGCCTCCCCAAGTTCTAAAATTATAAGTATGGGCCACAGCACCTGGCTAATGCTGGTCTTGAAGAAAATAAGTTAGAAAATTCAGAGAATATAACAGAGTAGCCGTTCCAAGTGAAAAAAAAAGAATAGTATGTAAAAGGAGAGTTTCAAGCGCTCTTGAAACAAGTTAAAAAGGAAAAGTAGATGTAACTGTTTCACAGTTTTAAGACAATGAAAAAAAGAGCTACATATGAAGCTGTGGTTTTGACAGAAATAAAAGAACAACAAAGAACAAACACCCAAATCAAGATGCTGCTATATATGGAGATTTGCTCACTTACATCATCTACCTAACTTCTGCCTTCCTGCTTCAATTCAGTCCATGAAAACCAATTAAACTTGAATGAAAAGAAAACCAAGCAGTTTCTGAGAAAATGTAACACCCCCTTACATGCTGACAAATCAACTTTGGGTGGAGGCAAAGCAGCAAGGAAATTTCAAACTATTTTGGGCTATGTGTTTTCTCAGGTCTTTCCCTGGCTAACCCTTTCCAGCCCCAAAATTTTACTAATTGGATCTCTAGATTTCAAGGAGAAGTCTTGAGCTGTAATTTGGTACATCTGCTTAGAAATGTGACTAGACTCTCAAATGATTTAATTGTAACATTTGCGAATGGTGAACACTAGTGCAATTACAAATAACTACCAGAGAAATGCTAATAAATGTCACTTTGTTGGAAAAGGAGAAAGACAGGCTCCAACTTTATGCAAGCAATTAAAGCTGCCTTTGTGACCATGAAATAAGCTGGCCTTCCAAATATTTTGATGGTCTTCCATAAAACATGAAACTCAAAGGATTCAGGAAACCAGTTAGGGGAAAAAGTACTTTCTTCCAAAATGGTCCTCCTCCACACTAACACGTGTGTGGGTGTGAAATACAAATAACTTCTGCCCAAGTGGTATGATCCTTGTATTTCAGGAAACTTTATGCTCTCCAAAAATGGGTCTTTGTAAGTTTTCCCACCAAAAAAGTCCAAGGCCGGGCACAGTGGCTTATACCTGTCAAGTCCAACATTTTGGGAGGCTGAGGCAGGAGGATAGCTTGAGTGTAAGAGTTTGAGACTAGCCTGGGAAAATAGGGAGATCCCATATCTACAGAAAATAAACAGTATTATCTGGGCATGGTAATGTGAGCCTGTGGTCCCAGCTACTTGAGAGGCTGAGGTGGGACAGTCACTTAAGCCCAGGAGATTTGGGCTGCAGTGAGCTGTGATTGTGCCACTGTGCTCCAGCCTGAGAGACAGAATGAGGCCCTATATCCCAAAAAAAAAAAAAAAAAAGTTCAAAACGAGTCCATAATCCCTTCACACAACAGTTACTCATGTTCTCAAGTAGTACACTACCTTGACCATAGTTTTAAAGCTGGATTCCTTACCACATGAAGCAGCACGGGCATTCTGCTTTACATATATATTCATTACAGTAAGCTACCAGTGGTGCTCTGAATCTCCAATTAGGGAACACCATATAAAACCAAAAGAATATAAGACCTCTTAGGGAAATGGAGTTCAGTGGATACCCTGGAAGGTGTTTTAGGTCAGTGATCCTTACACATATCAAGATCTAAATATGCTTGAAACATAAAGCACATTTCCATCAGTGATCATGACAGTGGTTCACTATTAAGGGCACATAGAATCCAGAGTCTTGGGGGAAGCAGACAATGGGAAGTGGATGCAGTGGAGAAACAGAAGTTCACTTAATCTGAATCCTCAGATAATTCTAATATACAACCTTCCTTCTCTGCTTATGACCAAAGAAAAGTACAACATTAGGCCTTGTACCATTCCTTCACTTCTGCTAAATTTCCAGCAATCTCATTTTGGTCTCAGTGGCTTATCTGCTTAGAATTCATGGCACCAAAATCCACTGGTTAAAAAAAAAAAAATCAACCACCTCTAGGAAGCCCAACAAGGCAGAGCAGAAATATCTTAAACAAGGGCCAGGGTTGTTCTTCTACTGAACCTCAAGTAACTGCAAAAGGAGAAGCAATTCATCTTAGAAAAATAATTGACCACTGGCTTGATGTTAACATACCAGTTCATTCATAACCCTGCTCAGTGCTTAAATTGAAATTTTAGACACAAAATTATCCTTTTGAAGTTTAACAAGATTATATTTACTTATGACATAGATTGAATAAGACTCAAAATAGGCCAGGCCTGGTGGCTCATGCCTGTAATCCCAGCACTTTGGGAGGCCAAGGTGGGTGGATCACCTAAGGTCAGGAGTTCAAGACCAGCCTGGCCAACATGGCGAAACCCTGTCTCTATTAAAAATACAAAAAATTATCCAGGCGTAGTGGAACACCCCTGTAGTACCAGCTACTCAGGATGCT
The DNA here is from genome assembly GCA_963573385.1 of Cacajao melanocephalus. Lineage (NCBI taxonomy): Eukaryota > Metazoa > Chordata > Mammalia > Primates > Pitheciidae > Cacajao > Cacajao melanocephalus. The sequence goes on from CAUYLG010076312.1 coordinate 14,770, forward strand.
GAGGCATGAGAATCACTTGAACCTGGGAGGCAGAGACTGCAGTGAGCAGAGATCACGCCACTGCACTCCAGACTGGGAGACAGAGTGAGACTCTGGCTCAAAAAAACACACAAAAAAACAAAACAGACTCAAAACCATTAAGTCACATTTTTAAGTTCTTCAGTCTGATTATGCAGAAAGCTTTTAAATATGGGCCACCGTCCATCAGGACCCAGAGACATGGGAAAGATTGTAAAGTAGGCCATCTGCGGTAATATCTCTCCTTTTCATCGCCCCTTCAGGCTCCAGTGAAAAGTCTATCACAGAAGGCAGTGATTCTTAAACAAAAGAGCAGGGCACCAGAATCTCCTGAATTTAATTTGCAAGTAATAAAGTTTCCTTAAATTACTAATAGTGAGTTACATGTACTAATGCAAGGACAGAAGTGTTTATCTCTTAAGCATGAAAACAGGCACCAACTGTCCAGGATCCTAAGCCTAATTTTATATGTTGCCTAGCCACTAAAATAATTGAAGCCAAGTACCTACCTTTGTGCAGGCTGAGGCTGCTATCTCAAGAAGGGCGTGTTTTCAAGGTTGGCCTTGGAGTTGGGAACTTGGGTTTTGGAAGTGAGCTTACCTTTCCCTGATTGATAAGGGTAGTTTCCTGTGCTAGACTGTGCAAACAACATGGTTTATGGCAAATACCTGATTTCCTTCTGGAAGTCTGAAAGTTTGGTATATGCTAGTGAGGGAGTGCCAACGTGACCAGGTGATGAGTCCCTGATCTTAGGCACTGAATCTCTCACAAATTGTTGAAAACAACAAATGTTGTTGCAATTTTGTCTCTTGGGGAAGAGTGTGCTCTATATGACCCTCTCATGGAAGGGCGAGCACACAGGAAGCCTGTACATGGATTCCTCTAGACCTCACCACCTACTCTTTTTCCCCTTATTATCCAGTTGAGTTACCTTACTACCTCACTGTAATAAATCATAGCCATAAATGCAGTTATATGCTAAGGTCCCATAAGTCCTTCTAGTGAATCTCTAAACATGGGAGTGATTTTGGGGACCTCAATGCAATACTGGAATACCTATCCAATCTGGGCCTCCATGTGGTTCTTCTCATCCCTGGGGCTCATTGATTGGTTGGCTTCACTTTCCCCCTCTTGAAACCTGCCTAGCTTTAACTTTCCTAGATTACTGATAAAGTGTATTAGTGAAGAAGTGTCACTGTAGATTTCTAAGATCTAAGGTCTTCCTTCAAGACTGTATCATTTTTGAAAAAAATATCCTCAGGTTCATTTTCTAACCCAAAGTATTAACTCTGATGGTAGAAATCTAAGGCCAGGTAGAAAGACGACTAGTCAATAATTGATCATTGAAAAAATAATTTGGGGACAGTACAGGCTTTGCAGTGTCTCCCGTCATAAATGCACCAGCAATTCTTAGATCGGCAAATAGGGCTGGTCTAGCACAAAATTTAGGTATATGCCCTGAAGAAGAGAAAATCTACTGGTCTGCTAGTCTCTGTGACTGTTTAGATTCTTTTTCAGTATGAGACAGGGAGCAAAAAGCTAATGAGACATTCTAAATCTGAAAGACCAAATCTTCAATCAGGTTGTAGATGTTGCAATTATGTGATGGTGACTGACAGTCAAGAAAATAATTAATATTCTTCCTGACTGTTTTTTTTTTTTTTCTTGCTGAATAATACAGATTTAAAACACTGTTTCAGAATAGGTAGCATGTTATGTTGGGGAGGGGATGGAGGAGCAGGGAGCCACAGAGCAGCTAGGAAGTCAGGCTGTATGCTCAGTTGGATCCTCTGAGGGGCAAAACAGCTCAAATCACCTTTATTTTTGGCAACGGTAAATGAACCTAACAGGATCAGAAAGGTACATACATCATCATCATTATTTTACCAGCATACCCTTCAATGTACATGCATTTCAAAATCAACTCACAAATTATTTCATTTGATACTTACAGTACATCAATTTCTGTGACTATTTCTGGTGTGATTTTAAATAAATGTTACTATAGTACTATAATTTTAGTCTTCTTGGAGTTCTTACTACAATTAAACATGGCAAGTTTATTTCCTGTAAGAAAAATAAAATAACAGTGACAGGGACCACCACCCCCATCAGTACTATCAATGCCATGAGACCAAATCAACATGTATCATTTATTCTTTCTACTCAGTATACAGTTATCTTTATTCTGGACTCCATTACTTTCAATAGTAACTGCTATTAGGTGTGTCCACTGCAATACTCTCGAATATTATATTAAACAACAGATCTTAATATAGAGCAATTGGTATGGTATTTCAGAAAACTGAACATACCACCAAATTGGAGTTAAGGGCCCAGAGAAGTCTCAGATCTTCAGAGTAACAAAATGCTACTGGAAGATTCATTATGCATGTCTAATTATATCACTTCAACCAAAGATTTAGAGAAGTGGACGCTTTTCCAAGTGCTGCTTCAAACAACATAACTTTTGTCTTGACTTAATTCATAACATTCCCCACATGTAGTTGTGCTACTAGTATTACCCAGTCAATACAAGCCTGAACCTCTGAGCCTCTCTCCTCAAGTTATTTCCTTCTCTCTTTCTCTCATCTCCTGCTTTTGCTTTCTCAAAAGTCCTTCAGTGAGACCCTCTTTAGAAAAGAGAAAACTCTGCCCTGACTCATAAGAACCATGGTAGCATTTCCTGCTGTCAATCTGGCAGTTGAATGAGGAATCACGAGAAAGATGGGCACCTCTGGCTTTGAATTTTTTTAGTAACAGATGAGAAAGTTTCTGCATTCTGTTTGAATTCTTTCTGTATGAACCTGTGTGCATCGTTACAATCCTATTTCACTGAAGTTTCATCTTTAAAAATGAGCACTGAATTACAGAGCTACCAGAAAACCTTATGAACCTCAACAGTGAATGCCAAGGCCAAGTTTTATTGGAAAGCAAAGTCTCTCGCACAGAAGCATGTATCCCCTCTCACTGGCATATCTGCAGGTACCTTACATGTAACTCAGCCTTAGGCAGAAATTTACGTGGCTCAGTGAGTCAAAACATACTACGTGGAAACTCTTTTTCACTTGGAAAATTAATACAGAGTAAACCACTAAAGTAATCTGCAAGTTCATTAACCAGGCTACAATTTTTGGAATTAAAAACAGGGATATTTCCTCATCTACACAGGATCTGAAGGTAACATTTAACTAGCAAAATAACAGAAGTTCTTTAAGTCACTTGGAATTAACACCTATCCTAATCAAAAAACAAGAGCTTTAGTGTGTGTAAAATAGAATAGTAGGAAATTAATATACTTAGGATTTTCTCAGATTGATTAAATGCTAATGACAAAAAACATCAAAAAGTTAAAATAAATAAAGGCTGTGAGTTGGAATGGCCACTTCTAAAAGCAAAACAAAACAAGTGAACATGTAATATGAGAATGTTCTTCTTCTTTGATACTTTACCATGAACTGTAGGCTAAGACTTTTAAGTATTACCATTTTAAGCCTTTAAGAAAGCTGAGCAAATGTTTTAAAAATAGTCTTTTTAAAAAAACTGTTGTAACGGGGATTTTCTGTTAATATGACTGGAAAACATAGAAAAGTAAGAAGTAAACCTATTCACTCAACACGTACTTATTGAAGAGATGTCCTGTGCCAGACACTTGGCATTAGACACAATATACAATGGTAGAAAAAGATTAACTTGAGTCATTTGTCATTTAAAACATACATGCTAGAAGGAGAGCCAATCAAAACCAACTAAATAGACCAATACAATAACTGGATTGTGGTAAGTAACCCAAACAGGAACAACAACAACAAAAAAAGAGTAACAGGAGTCAATAGTTCCAAAATGAACTATAATTAATATGAAATATTGTTCTATTTTATCCCAGTCATTTTGAAAATGTTTAAATGCTTGTTTTAATAGTTGTGATCATATGTCACTTTATATCCTGAGTCTTAAAGTTCTCTCACGAACACTTGCTATATCATTAGATAATTATAGACATAATTTAATAATAGTTTTTGTTATTAAATAGGTTAACATTTATTTATAGAGCACTGTGGACACGATACTTCCCATATGTTAGTCATTTAATATTGATAACAATACTAGAAAATACTTCTATTATTCTCATTTTATAAATTATAAAATTAGACAGTAAGTTTAAATAACTTACTGAAGATTATATAATTAACTAAAATAATAGTTGAGATTCAAATTAGGCAGCTGTACTCGAGTGTAAACTCTTAGTACATAACTACAGTATACTGCCTTAGTGCTTGCATAATATTCCATCATTCTTATTTGGTATTTGGTACACAGACTTTCCATAGGGAGAAAATGAAAACAGTAAAGACAAAAAATATGGAATGACAATGGAAGCAACAAAGACAAAACAAAAAATGCAGAGCAGCAGAAAGAACCTTCCCTGGGAATGATTAACTAAAAAGGGTGAAGGAAGGGGAGAAAAAGGGAACTTTTAAAAATTATTTCCTTGGTAAGCTTCTAAACATTGCTGATCCAGAAGTGATTACGTATCTGGAATAACTTTTTTTAAGTAAAAGAAAAGTTGCTTATTATGTACTACTTTCACCATGAAATCATCATCTAGAACCTTCTATACACTTGGGATCATAAGCAAAAAGCAGCAAAAATGTAGCCACGGGCTACATCCAGGTTTGGCTGCATGTGCAATTCACTGGCCTCAGCTAAAGGGCATATAGAATCAAGAATTTTCTGTGAGCCTTGGTACAATCTTATAAAAATGACGCAGACAAGTCACCAATCAGCAAAGGTTTTACTTGCTGGAGGTTTTACACACAGCAGGGATTCACATAGGTAAGTTTAACCAGTGGTGGAATAATATAAAACCATTTGTAGCATTAAGAATAATTAACAATAATGCTCATCAAAGCTGCAGTTCTATCTATGCCTCCTCACATAAACTTTCAATGCCTTTGGGCATGTATGTTTAATTTAATACTTGTCTATCTTACTCTCCCCAACCAACATCTCTATCATCAGTTGGATTTTGGGTTCACTGAGCTTCATAGATTTCATACTAATTTCATACATTCCTTCTTCCCCTGGAGAGGCTTTTTTTTAAACGTCAAATAAAAATTGCAGTGTAATGAAAGGTTTGTGCTTTTAAACCAGACTCTCCTGGATTCAAATCCTGGCTCCACCACTCACTTTTGATTAACAAATATAGGAGGGAAGGAGGGGAGGTTCAGTAGGGCAGCAGTGGTGAGGGGTGGAAGTAAGTTTGCTATATTTCCTGTACCTAAGATGTCTTCCATAATGCCTTGTACACAGGTGCTCAATAAATATCATCACATAATATGCCCCATATCTACATTTTCTGTGTACATTTAACAAGATCTAATTCTCTTCCACATTTTTTTTTGCCTCCAAGAAATGTATACCTGGCAGATGTTTAACAACTATATATCAGCAATGAATGAAATGATGTTGGTACATAATTAGGTTGTAAAGTTTATAAAGTGCTTTGAGCTGACAGAAATAGCGCAAATGAAGACTGTAAATGAACATAAAAAATGAAATATCTCTTTCACTAGCCTATCCTGCCTCCTTAGAGTTCTCTCTCCCAAACTAGGAATGAATTCCTCTGGTTTTCTCCTTCCCTTAAGAGGCAGACGCATCAACCTGATAAGCAGCAGTGAGAAGCAGGGTGGCTCTGATTTACTTAGAAGACTTCACAGCATCAAGGCATGAAAACACCCAAGAAGCTCAAAACCAAAGATTAGGCTCCTTCACCTAATGTCTGACTCCTTCACCTAATGTCTGGCTTGTTGATTAAGGCTCACTAAATGGACAGTGATCTCTAGCAATTATGTCCATAAAGAACAATGGTCTAAGTACAGCCCACATGGCAACCATGGAGGTTTTTGACTTATTTCATGGCTTTGTAAAGGAGGGTAATCTAATTTCCCAAAATATCCTAATGTTTTGGGGAGAAATCTATCCACTGTCTTCCTCTGGAGCTTTAATACATGACATGTTGTAGTGCTTTTGAGTGGGCTACTGCCAGTAGTACAGAAACTGATGACATGAAACAGGTACCAACAATGGCACAGCTGCCACGGGGTACATTTAAATCAACATCCATTCTTCCCATGCCATCATGCAAAGCCCCTTTTACTGCTCTAAAACAAATACAGCTTAATTTTATTCCCTGCTTGGCTTTGTATAATTTTGACATGTCCTCAGTCAAACACGACCCAGGTCCTTCAATCAGGGCCTTCAATCAGGCCCTATTTTTCTGGAGATGGGAAAACAAGAGGAAGCTAAAGTAATTATTGAAAACTCATAAGCAGCAGCTTTAGCCTAATTACCTTGACTTTCCTTTTTAATTTTTCTATCGATTGTCTCTTGTTAATATACAAGTATTGACTGAGCTAGTAGAGCCTGGTGCTACTATGATAAGAACAGATGCCGCTGGGAAGCAAAACGTAATTACGAGACCCAATATTCTGTTCTTTTCCAGCAGCACACATGTACACTACAGACTTTGGTTTACGACCCTCATAAGAGCCACCAGCAGCACCTACACAGCAAGAATCTTTGTTAACCTTTGCTGCCTGTGCCACCAGAGGGCAGTTGGGAAATGCAAAACCAATCGCTTTTTCTTTGTTCCTCTTTGGTGTTAAAATAATATCCTTCCCCTATTTTGAACACATATTCTATTAGAACTCACAGGTCAACAACTCCAGGGGGATGAACAACCCAGGAATGAAGGTGACTTCCTCTTGAGCTGCATGTGTTTCCTTTTAAATGCTGTTGTATTTAAAGTCTCATCTTGGGGGGAAAAAAGAAACCAAAAACTAAGCAATACTACATGAGCTATCCTGAATATTAATGTATCACTGACAAATGCTTTTGATGGATTCTGATTCCTTTGTCAGGGAAAAATGTATAGTTTTCTTGCTGTGGGATATGAAACTAGCTTTAAACATACTTCTAAAGTATTTTAAACTTTTTGGTTTCTCATAAATCCAAGTTTTATGGAACACTAATAATATCTTCTATGTTGAGAGTCTTAAATTGCTGTCAAGGTGTAGCTCACTTTAAGCAAACATAATTCAGCAAAGTTGTCTGCAAATCCATTTTCTAGGAGCCAAGAAAACCTTCGTAAACCAGTATAATCATGTTGCATTCTGTTTCACTGTAACTTTTAAAGCAAAACTCTAAGAAGAAATAAATGAAGCAGGAGCAGTTCTGCTAAAAGTAACCAGATATCTCTAAAAAGGTGACTTTCTCAAGGGCTAGCTAGCAACAGCCCTTAAAATGGTATTAGTGTTGTATAATCTAAGAAGCATGGGGAAAGTGACAGGAGAAGGAATCCAATGGATTCAAAGGAAAAATGAATTTAAAAATCATTAGACTGAAAAAGAGGGCTAATGACTGGTATTCAACACAGATGGTGCGCTGAGCGGTGGAAGCAGCCGCAGAAGAAGTTTAGTACCTATAAAGTGTATTGCAATAACAACAACAGCACATTCACTACAACATGCAATTCTACAGACTTTGGGGGCATTCATTTCAAGAAAGGGCAAATGGATTTCTATTAAAGTAACTTCACCAGTCCATGAGAGTATTGTAATCAGCTAGTCTCAGGAATAAGAATATCACCCACCCAGATCAGCAAATGGCAAGCAATTAATTGGAAGGTACTAAGAAACAAAGTCATACTACAATCTGTACAACAGTATAAAAAGCATCAGACAAAGTCATAGGTACTCATCCATAATACAGGTTTCAAACATGCCTTAGTGAAATGTTAGTTCAGGTACCTTAAATTTAATGTTCAGAAATGAAAGCTGAAAAATACCTTTAGAATTTTGAATTACCTAATTCTGAAAAGTAATACCGTACTATGCACATAGTTCAATTACAGCAGTCAACATTTAAGACATTCAGGAAACATTTTGTGGGTGCCAACTATGTCCCAGACGGTAGAATACAGAGGCAGGTATGACCTAGGCTTCCTCTCTAGAAAAGTCTTTGCCTCGTGGAGAGAAACACTCAAATAATTATGATACAATGTGATAGGAACAATAATTATGATAGGAGGAAGGTGTTATGTTAGCTAAAGAAAGAAAAGGGGAAGCTTCATATTTTTGCAGAAGGTTTCATTTAAGCTGTATCTTGAAACATAATTGAAATGATCAATGGGAGAGCATCAGGGCTGGAACAGTGAGCAGAAAGAAGTCCTGGCATGCTCAGGTCAGTCCAGGCCTCAAGAGGGGAGAGACAAGCCAGTATGGATAAGAACAGACCTGTGTTTGGAGAAAAGGGTGGGAAGAGTGATGACGATACCTGCTGGGGGCTACCTTGGGAGACAAAGGGAAGAGTAAAGAAAGATGAAATAAAAAGGCGGACAGTCATCTTCCAGAAATTGAACTCTAGTTCTTACCAACTTTCTAGGCCTGGGATAATGGAAAGAGCTTTGAAGTTATTGTTGGATGGGCTGTATTTAAGTCCTAGATCCACTGTTTACTCTGTATGTGACTGTTTCCACCAGGATTAATTGGGCTGCAAGTAAGGGGAAACTGACTAAAAGTGGCAAAGAGGGTTTCACTGTAAGAGACAGAAACCTCTCTAGTTATTATACCTCCAACTCTTGGTGTCTTCCTTTCCTCAATTCTAACATGAGGATGTTAATACCTGCGTACACATCAAACAGGTTCATCATTCCCATGAGAACCTATGCCTACTATCTAATGGGGCCATCATTCCTAGAGGATCACATATGTAAACTCTCGGTATACAATTAGATGCAATTATTATTATAAAGGGGAGTGAAAAGGGGGACTTTGGTTCTCAGAAAATATCACCAGTCTCTGAATAGTGTTAATTAGGGGGACAAGTAATTGTCATGAGGAAAAGCAATTTGCTGAGATGCGTGTTTCTGAAGCATTTTATATGGTCATCGTGGGAAAGAAGGTTAGATTATATCGAATGAAAGACAACCAACAAACCATGAAACTGCACAATAGTGTTGGAGTGTTTCCAGATAAATTTTTTTAACAGAGACTCTCTTGAGCAATGTCACTATGTGAATGAAGGTGGACTACATTTATGAAGCAGTTCCACTATCCCAGTGGGTAATAATATATCAAGAACCTGAAGTTTAAGGAACAGGTCTTAGTATTAATGTACATGCTAACATTCACGCAGACTCTTACATATAAAACGTGTGAAAAACTGGAAATGTTATGGTCCTGGAGTTTTCAAAGGGTCATATGCTTACTTGTTGCTTCCACTGCACAGGCTAATGCGTATCAAGTCTTCTTGTCAAGTCCTAACATAATTTTTTTTTACCATCAGTAGAATTTTATTTCATATAGCTCTATGAGAGTGGCAAGTATTACTACTGTCATGCTTGTAGTATCTTTCTGCTTGCTAAAGTTAACTCACTGAATCAAACTACATTATAATGTGAAACATTATAAAACTGATTTCATAAATTGATGATGAAACTTTTCAAAGAAATTTCCTCTAATATCTTCATTTATTTACTCTTAATTTTGCTACATTAGAATCCTTTACCCTCAAAGACAATGAGCCATGCTATAGGACTCTCAGCCCCACAGAAACAATAATGACGGAAAGAAATACACTGGTTATGCCCCAAATTTCATCATCCGGGTATTATGAGAAAGTTGAAAAAAGCTCTGGTTGCAGAATACTACCCTTCTGAAATATTAGAGAAGTTACGCGAAAGGCTTGTTATTATGGTGGCTTGGTAATGTGCAACTTGGCCAGGCTGAACTGCATTTCCCAGAATTCTCTTTCCTGTGTGTTTAGGGCTAGGGTGGGCTAAAAGAGACATTTTTGCTTGAGCAGTGAAGGATGAAAGTAAAGCAGTAGCCAGTGTGTTTTAGACACTCAGCAGCTGCAGCCTTAATGTTGCTGCTTAGCAACTTTTCATGGGGCAGCTGCTGCAAATTCCAGGATCCCCCTTTTGCTTCATTGACGTGTAAGCCAAGTGTTTCTCTAGCAAAATGATGCTTCGCCTACAGGATATCCACATCACTAGGACTGAAGACAGGGAGAACGGACATGAATTCCAGCCCATTCTCATGGTTCCAGCTTGTCATTGTTCTCCCTGACATTATATATCTCTCTGTTTTCTGATGGCCTGCCTTGTAAATTTCAAGCTCCAGCATGAGTTGTAAAGACAAAGTCTTACAGATACTGTTTAGCTAGATCCCACAATTAAATGAGGTCCAGTTCCTGCAACAAATCTCTTTATCACACACACACACACACACACACACACACACACACACACCCCTACGTGTGCTTCTGTAAGGTAGGTAAATGTCATGATGAAGTTCAATACTATCGTTTCATAAAATGTCTTTTGCTCTGTTAGAAAAAGTATAGTCCTATACTATGGTTGGTATTGATAAAGGCGACCAGAAGTAAGAGTATCAGGTCTTGAACTACAACAAATAATTTGCATTTATATTACATTTTACGGTTAAGAGTATACTTTTGGGTCTCAAGTTATGTTTCAATCTCCATTGGGCAGGTTAGTTTCGCTCTCTTCCACAACCACAAACTGTTAAAATAATCCATCTATTTTATAAATGTATTCTATATACAAAAAGGAGGACTAATCTAGAGCATATTCATTTCAGTTACTGAAGACAATCTGAACAGAATGGAAGTACCAACACAACTTGGAGTTGATAGGAAATTTACAGGCATGCTGGTTCACATGGTACCTAGGCTCCTTTTTCCAGTATCCCTGGAGATGTAACATTATCTTCAAACTAGAAGAAGCTCATACTTTAGATGATTTGTAATAATTACTACTTTAAAAAATATTTTAAATTATGTTCTCTGAAAATGATGTTTTCAAAACTCCAAAAATACATGTCAAAATTATTTATGCAAAACAGGTCACAATGACTGGAACAACTGAGCTTCTGCATACACGCGGAGTTTGATGGTTAATCCTAAAGGATGTCTCACGGAAGGCAGCTCAAAGAGTAAGAAGTTATCATTTTGTTATTCCATTATCCACATGCTCAACTATAAAGCTCTTCTCTCAAAGAATTCTTCTTGACGTTTAACATGTTACACTAAGCACCCTGCCACTTTCCAGCAATGCTAATCGCAAAGGTAATGATGCTACACATTTAATTTTTCTAGCCTTCATGTGACTGCTGAAATTATAAATGAGTCATCAATGGTCTCAAACAGATTGACATTGTTTGCTACTACTTAGAAATTTCATTTCTTTCGAGACAGCAGGAGGACAATTTGGATTTAATAATCTAGGGGAGTTGGGCACCAGTGGCTCACACCTGTAATCCCAGCACTTTTGGAGGCTGAGGCAGGAGGATCACTTGAGGTCAGGGGTTCGAGACCAGCCTGGCCCACACGGTGAAACCCCATCTCTACTAAAAATACAAATATTTAGCCTGACATGGTGGCGCGTGCCTATAATCCCAGCTACTCAGGAGGCTGAGGCAAGAGAATTGTTTGAATCCAGGAGGTGGAGGCTGCAGTGAGCTGAGATCACGCCACTGCACTCCAACCTAAGCAACAGAGTAAGACTATCTCAAAAAAAAAAAAAAAAGAAAGAAAGAAAAAAATTCAGGAGGCACAAAAAGTGGGCAAAGTTAGAAGAATCCAAAAGTATATGGGTCCAATTTTCTAGGATATTTATTTTGTCATTTAACTCAAAGTCTGAATGGCATATTTCACAAAATGTGGAGGCTGTAAAGATAGGCTCTGGTCTACGAAACCATGGTAATTAAAAAATAAAACAAACCTGAAAAACTTCTTCTTTGCCATGCATGGTTTGAAAGAAAAAACAATCTGCTACACAAAGGTCCCAGGATGTCACATACATCATAATCAGCCACAAGCCATCTTCTATGTACAAACATATCCTAATTAAATGAGATCCAAACAACTGGAAACCTTTAGCTACTAGATCTATACTAAATTTGAAGTCAAATAACATGAGGTAGACCCATATAGCCTCCAACAAGGCAAACATTTTCCTGCCTAAGGGATTCAGAAAAAAACTATAAGCTTCATAAGAAAAAAGAACATTTATACTAGAAAAGAAATTTTAAAAAAAAGTTTAAAGGCTAAGGAACAGCAAGCAGCCCAGTTTAGCTAAAGCATAGAGCCTCTGCAGAAGAGGGATGGAGATGGATTTAAAATGCTGGCAGTGAACTATTACCAAGTGCCTAGAATTTTATCCTAATTGTTTGTATTTAATTATAGTCAACAAGGAGCCATAGAACATATTAAAAGACAATGAAAAGACAGAGGCTGTGCCTGAAAATATGATAACGGTGTGTGGTACATAGTAAAGACCAGCTACTAAGTTATTATAATTGTACATGTGCAGCCAGAATAAGATTAATGACTGTAGGAATATTAAAAGAATAGCAAATTAAGAAGCAGTTCCTAGGATGGAATCTATACGTTTCAGATAATAACTGTTAGTGACAAAAAGAAAGATAAAATTTAAATATGATGCTTATGGCACAGGTGGCTGAAGAAAACAGAAGCTAGAAAGAAAAAAAAAAAAAAAACAATTCCAGCAAGATCATAAGCTCTTCTTTGGACAAGAATGCCAATGATATACGTAAATAAAGGTGTCTAGAAGGCAGTTTGCTTTGAGGATTCTGGGTTTTGGGAAAGAGTAGGGTAATACTACACAAAAATAATGGAAAACCAAGGAAATAAGATCATTACTGTAGGCTATATAGACTAGAACTACTGAGGTTAATAATTGGAGCAGAAGCAGCATTTTTGGAATAGGAAAGGGGAAGGCCAGTCAAAAGAGGACAAAGACAATGAGCAATCAGAAAGGTGGGAGGATAAATATGGTTCACTATTTCAACCATGAATATTTATGGGCATAGGGAATGCTTTCACCTACTTTGAAGGAATAAACCAAGAAGGGTAAATACTGGGGAGGAAATCTGTTGAATTTAACCTTTAGGGGGTAGTATAGTGATCAGTTAGAGCAATGGTCCTCAACTCAGAGCATATTACAATCTTTTGGGGAAATGTTTAAAGTCGTCAATGAGAAGACTTATCACTGACCCATTAAATGAGAATTTTTCAGGATGGAACCAAAGCATTAGACGTTTTAAAAAGCAACCCAGATGATTATAATACAACCAGGGCTGAAAACACTTTTCTACACAAAATGATGAGGCAAAAATAGTCAAAAGAGAAAGATTAAAGTCAGTGGGTAGTTAAAGTAGAGAAAAGGAACATGGTCTACTGTTTAGATAAACTTGGGGTAGAAGAGAAGGCAGTGTCTTGAGAGGATCTCAGGTTAGGGGAAGGTTTCTTTAGGATAAGGAGAGAATAAGCACCCTTGTAAGTAGAAAGAAAGAGATCAGTGGACATAAATAAAATAAGTGTCTTTTTCATTTCTTTTTTTTTTTTTTTTTTTTTTGAGACAGGGTCTCCCTCTGTCACCTAGGCTGGAGTGCAGCAGTGCGACGTAGGCTCACTGCAACCTCTGCCTCCCAGGCTCAAGCAATCCTCCACCTCAGTCTCTCAAGTAACTGAGACTATAGGCATGCACAACCACATGAGGCTTTTTTTTTTTTTTTTTTAAGAGATGGAATTTCGCCCTGTTGCCCAGGCTCGTCTCGAACTCCTAAGCCCAATGGATCTGCCTGCCTTGGCCTCCCAAGGTGCTGAGATTACAGATGTGATCCACCATTCCCAGGCAGAAAATAAGTTATCTTATGGTAACAGAGAGAGGACTGGGTTGGGTTAGGTGGGGGATGATGGAGGAGGATTCCAGAAAATTCGGAGAGTTTCTAATAAAAAACACAAATGGGGAGCTTCACTTGATATAGCAGAAGATAACTTGTTCCTCAGAAAAAAAGAAAAAAAGAGAAAAATAAAAAGAGATTTTTGAGTAGAGCAGGGGCATGCTAGAAGAAAGTTCTTCAGAGGGTCTCAAATGGCAAAAAGTGGAGGACTATAATATCTCCAAAAATAAAGAGTCTAAGATCCCGTTTAACTGAGGCAGGTACATAATCTTCTAAAGCAACTAATAAGATCTCCTTATAAGAAAAGATCAGGAAGATGAGTGGTGTGCATGGAGATGACTCAGATAAACCTGCAAGTCATCTAGTAGAGGTTTATAAACAATATGCTAAGATTAAAAGTCAGACCCCAGGTGCTGTATAAAGAAAGAAAAGGGCTACTTAAACTGATGTTTCAACATGTATAGTAAATCTGAAGAAAATTAAAGATCTGATCAGAGTTTTGAGTAAGATATGGCTTTAAAACAGTTGACAAACAGCAAATTGTACTTTAACATTTAAGATATACAGACAATGAAGTGTGAGTCATGACTTGTTAAATCCCTAATATTTCAAAAATGTGGATGAAACCGATATAGGTGAAGTATCTCTTATCCAAAATGCTTGGGACCAGAAGTGCTTTGGATTTTGGATTTTTTTCAGGCTTTAAGATATTTGCATCACATATTCCTACCAGTTCAGCATATCTAATCCAAAAATCCAAGATCCAAAATACTTCAATGAACACTTCCTTTGAATGTCATGTTTGTGCTCAAAAAGTGTCAAATTACGGTACGTTTCAGATTTTGAATTTTCAGATTAGTGAGATTCAACCTGTAAAGGAAAACTAGAATGTCAAGAAATCCCTCAGTCTCTGGAAGGCATACATAAACTGGAGGAAAAATCCTCAAAATATAATTTTCCCAATAAATGGAATCTAACAGAAACAATTAGAGATCTAAAGTTTCAACCTCATAACCATCTTGAAAAAAAAGTGAAGAATTATCATGAGATAAGTGAACTTCAAAGATTCCATTTACATTCTGCCAGGTCCTGTTTAAATAAAATAGAAAACCAAATTTATGACCCATCACCATCTCCCTGTTTAATGTGATAATGACTGCACAGGCTTAAAAGGTTTAATTTTAAACTCTTCTGAGTACTTGGGGTGTTCTCAACAATAATTTGAGCTTTTGAGTGTCACCAACTCTCACTCTGGGCTGCTAACGGAAGCTGTCCCAAGGATACAATGAAGCTCTCCTGTGGATAACAAACAACTTACCTGTACAAATTTGATCTGCCAAAGGCGCTATTGTCTAGTGGTTGGTAAATGGTTTGTATAAAAATCCATATATTGAGTTGAGTAGAAATGAAATAAAGTCTGAGCAGTGACAGAATGTCAATTATGAAGGTGGTAAAACAGCCCTTTTAAAAAGTTGTTAACTTAGGGACTTTTTAAATTTTAAGGATTTTATTTAAATATCCTATTTCTCTGCCACAGCTACCTTTTGGTCATTTGTATAATATCATGAAGAATTAGAAGTGAAGAGTAAAGAATCTCAATAGATCACCCTAAGAGTTCTACAGAAATGTGGTTACAAACACTGAAGAGAAAGTTACCATAGACTTGTAAAAATTAAAATTCAGGGAGAATGATAATTAAAGAGTGACACCTAAATGTGTCAAGTTTAATGACAAAACTGGTAGCTAAGAGCTAGCAAGGAAAGGCAATAAGAGGAAAACATTTACGCCACATATCAATATATACCAATGCCATATACATTTAACATTTGAGGCCCTTCCGCTCTTTCAGCTCTCTCAGTAGCACCAAGGCAGCTGCCAAGAATGAGTGCCTTACAAAAGGTGGCAAAAAAGGAAGTCAAGAAAGTAGCTGACCCATTTCTGAGAAAGACTAGTGTGACGTGAGAGCATCTGCTATGTTCAATATAAAAAATATTGGAAAGACACCAGTCACCAGGACTCAAGGAACCAAAACTGCATGAGATGGCCTCAAAGGTCTGTGTTTGAAGTGAGCCTTGCTCATCTGCAATCAAGTTGCATTTGGAAAATTCAAACTGATTACTGAAGATGATCAAGGTAAAACTGCCTAACTTTCATGGCAACAAAATACGTTCCATGGTCAAAAAATGGCAGACCATAATTGAAGTTCATGTTGATATCAAGACTACTGATGGTTATTTGCTTCATCTGTTCTGTGTTGGTTTTACTAAAAAGCGCAACAATCAGATATGAAGGACCTCTTACACTCAGCACCAACAGTTCCACCAAATCCAGATGATAATAAAAATTATGACCCAAAAAGTGCAAGACAAATGACCTGAAGGAAGTGGTCAGTAAATTGACTTCAGACAGCACTGGAAAATATATTATAATGGCTTGCCAATCTATTTATCCTTTCCATGATGTCTTTGTTAGAAAAGTAAAAATGCTGACGAAGCCCAAGTTTGAACTGAGAAAAGGCACGGAGCTTCATGGTGAAGGCAGCGGTTCTGGAAAAGCTACTAGAGACAAGACAGTTGCTGAAGTTGAATGAGCTGATGGGTGTGAACCACTAGTTCAAGAATCTGTTTAAAATTCAGACTTTTTAATTCTGATTTTTTTTTAATAAGTTCTGGGATTCATGTGCAGGATGTGCAGGTTTGCTACATAGGTAAACGTGTGCCATGGTGGTTTGCTACACCTATCAACTCACCACCTAGGTATTAAGCCCCACATGCTTAGCTATTTATCCTGATGCTCTCCCTCCCTCCACACCCCTGACAGGCCCAGTATGTGGTGTTCCTTTCCCTGGGTCCATGTGTTTTCATTGTTCAACTCCCATTTATAAGTGAAAACATGGTGTTTGGTTTTCTGTTCCTGTGTTAGTCTGCTGACAATAATGGCTTCCAGCTCCATCCATGTCCCTGCAAAGGACATGATCTCGTTCCTTTTTATGGCTGCATAGTATTCCATGGTATATATGTACCACATTTTCTTTATCCAGTCTATCTATCATTGTTGGACATTAAGGCTGATTCCATGTCTCTGCTATTGTGAATAGTGCTGCAATGAACATACGCGTGCATGTATCTTTGTAACAGAATGATTTACATTTCTTTGGGTATATACCCTGTAATGGAATTGCTGGGTCAAATGGTATTTCTGGTTCTAGGTCTTTCAGGAGTCACCACACTGTCTTCCCATAATGGCTGAACTAATTTACATTCCCATAGTCTGATTTGTTTACAAACTTTTTTGAAATGTAAGTTGTAATCTTCAGAATACTTGGAAATAATTAAGTTGTTGGTTCCTCACAGCATCCAGGTGAGGCTGAAAAAGCAATCTTTTATTATACCCATTCTACAGTTGAGGGAACTAAGAGAGGACAGCAACTTGCCTAGAAGCAACCATTTAGGCTAAATGGTAGAGTCAGGATTCAAACTGAGGTTTCATGCCAAATTCCATGCTACTCCACCACACTAGCGAGTGTTTTACTTGGTTAGGTGTGTTACTATTTATCTCTTTATGATTTCTCTGCTGTTTTGCAAGAGCAAAGCAGTTCTAGAAGTCTAGTAGTTCTACAAGTCAGTATGATATTTTTTCATCATATCACAGTAACAAATGGAGAATCTTCAGTTAGTACACCTATTACCTGACAAAAAGCCAGAGATATGGGATATTCCTTTATACATATCTCACATAAAAGAAAGCAAGTAATAAAGGAAATGAGAAGTTATTGGTTAATGGGTAGCATCTCAGTCTGGGGAGATGAAGAGCTCCTAGACTTAGACAGTTGTTATATGTAACAACGTGAATGTATTTAATGTTACTGAGCCACACTCTTAAATGGTTAAAACAGTAAATCTGATGTTATGTTTTATTATTTTATTGCAATGATCAAAAGCAGTAAAACATTAAAAACCGCGTCAAATTTTCATTGAAATATTGTGCAAAACATAAATTGGGGTAAAATCTACAAATATTTTTTTAAATCTCTGTTAAATATGCTTCTTTATTTCAATGTAATCTATACTTTTAAGTAAAATCTAAAGTCAAAAATACCTAAAACTTGTCTTCCATTGGAAGAACTGGATTCACTGTGTAATGATTATTGAGTCGTGTGAAGTCAAATGAGATCTAATAGAGGAAAGCCGAATATTTCACCTATCTAAAGGCCTGTCTTCCACAGCATTTCACCAAAAGATGACTAAAGCTCACCAAATTGTGTTTATCTGCTATTGTGCATTAATCCATACAAAACTGAAAAATAAAACCAATAAAGCACATAATTGCAAATAGTTTGACATTCACTATTGATATTTTTGACACAATTTCAAATAGTTTGATATTCAGTATTGGTATTTTTGAACTCTTCTTTCAATATGCTTTGGATTGTAAGCTCCATGAGGAGAGAGATTCGTCTTACGCTTTGCTGTATGTCCAGAATTCAACAAGCAATAAAGAAAGGAAGGCAGGAAGAGAGGAGAGACGGGACTAATGACTTTATAAACATATCCAAACTGGCATCCCAAATCGAATGTGAAATCTGCCAAATCTGAAACAGCTGGTAGCTTACCAAGTTGACTTTCATTACATCAGAAAGCTGTTTTTTTTTTTTAAGAACTGTGCTCAGCAGATAGGGCAGGACTATTAATACCATCTTACCAATCTATAATCTGTTTGAAAGAAATAATGAGAATTTAGAACATTTCAGTAAAGGGCCATCATAGACAATTAATCCTAACGCTCCATACATGAGAATCTCGTTACCTCTAAGATCTCCCCTATAAGGTCTCTGTCCAGGTAGAGAATGTAATTTCAAGCCCATTTAATAAGATTCTCATATTGTCACAATCAATTATTATCCTGTTTCCAACCATCTCATTTGTACAACGTAGGTCAGAAACAAGGTCACTAAGAAGCTGTTTTAGCTGCCTTTGGGATCTAGTGGGTGGTTTTGTTTGTTTGTTATCCTTGATTTGTGGTTATTAGAAAGAGTACCAATACTGGAATAACAGGAAATTAAAGCTATGATGTTATTTGGTCAAAAGTGCACATCTTTTATTTCCTTCACCTAAATATAAGAAAAGTAATCACAACAGCCAATGATTATTTATCCAAATGCTATAACATTTAATTTCTAAAGGTCAATTACTTTATCTTGCCCTGGGAGGTTTCCAGATAAAGATTTAATTTATCATATACCTTTGACCAAGAGACTAGGCTATTTTAGACCTAGAAAAGGAAGTTTTCTTAGTCTTCTACAGTGAGGAAAAACATCTTTTGAATACATGGAAGCATTTAGAAAAGGAGAAATATAAAACCTGATTATGACTATTTCAATTCTTTTTGAAAAGTTACCATCAAAATAATGAAGTTTAAAAGACTCTAAAAGAAAAATCTATAGCTAACTAAAAACAACGTAACAAGAAAGCTTGAAAAGTCTTATCCTTCAAGGACCAAAGAAGTTATTCGGTAAGTAAGCACTCCTTTCCAGTCATGCCAGATATTAACATTTCAGTCATAGGAAGCACAATGAGGCCTTTACATTGCTCCCTAATATGCAGTGAACTGAATAGACAGTGCTGACTCTTCCTGGTTAAATATATATTTACCTGGCAGTATCTTTTATGTATTTCTCTCTTCCCCAATGCCCTCAAAGAGCAGTTTGCAAGATTTTTATATTAGGTCAATGTGAGCCCAAATCTATTGATTAGAGACAAATAAGCAAATAGCATTGCTTTAACAATCATATAATAGACTACTGCAATTACTGTCATCTCAAAAAAATAAGATTTTTTTAAAAAGGCATAATTATATATTTACTCAGTAGAAGGTAACCAAGCCAGCTGTCAATCATTCCCACATTTCTTCTCACAACTTGCCTCAAGTTTTTAGTTTACAACTAAGTTTTTGTATTTGTTCTTTTTAGCTTTCCTTCAAACTAATTCTAAGGAAATATAAAGGAAGAAAATTCATCAATAACCAACATTATCTGAGAACCAACAGAGTCTACAGAATAGAACTATGGATCTGTCATTCAAAGAGTTGAGGAACTGTTTTGTGGAAGAGAGAATAGACTATTTCAAAGAAACCCAAAGGCTATAAGTGAAACAGAAATTTCTCCAGTATATACTGTCACAGAAATAATCATTTAAGGGCAGATGAGGCTTGGAGGAGACCGTGTTTTGCATTAAAAGAAGGGTTTCTACTAGGTAATTTCATTGAAAGATGGAAGGGGTTTCCTTAAAAGGTGGAGAGTTCTTTATTACTAACAGTCTAAATGTTAGGGTGGACAAAATTCAAGATGAAGGGATGCTAGAAAAAAGAACATGTGTTGGAGGGTGGCTGGACTAGAAAACCTTCAAGGTCTAAGTATAATGACTTGTACATAGAAGTCGTTCTTTTAATGCTATTGGACAACTAATAATGAAATGGGGTAAGGACCCAAAATACGTTTACAAAGTAGGTGAATTTTACATCATGTTATAGTGGCACATGTTGTAAATTACAAATAGCTAGACGGCAATGAAGTAAGGGAAGTTTGCACTAAATATCAAGACAAATTACCAGAAAATACAACCATTTCCATGGGAAAGACAGAAAATCCAACTGATATCTAATAAGTAAAGACATTTTTTGAGTCATTCGATATGGTCAGAAAAGCTGAGACAGTCTATAACTCTCAATGTTATCTATAGCTCTGAAATAAAACACTGTCTCCAGTAAACATTATGTGACAACATCAATAGAAAGACTCAATAAAAATTTCCCCAGTACATACTGTCACAAAAATAATCCTTTCAAGACTGCTCCCTAGCAAACAGTGACTTTCATGAAAGAGCAACTATGCTTCTTACTGCCCAAGGTTCACAAAGCCATTAAGCAGAGGTTTAGCTTCCCATGGAACTTTCTCTCTACCTGATGCACTACCATAAATTTTTAACGTAAGATTTTAAGGTCTAATGATAAAGATATAAGTATTGACTTTGGCTGCAGCTCCTTTTCACTCAGTGATGCTGCTGATCAACAAGAAAAGTGGCAATCTGGGGTAAAGGAAGAATCGGATACTCACTGGCTGTTATCAAGGCAATAAACTACCAAGTCGGTAATGATTTAAAATAATTTTAACGAGGCGTGTAAAATGGAAAAAAAAAGAGACAGAAATTCAACTGTAATTAACTTAAAGTATAAAAGTTAATGCTTAATCCTTTCAATGTAAATAATTTAAGAACAAGCATGTGTTCACAAGGGAAAGTGGTAAACACTATAAAAGACATAAAAATATGAATGAAAATAGGAGTAATCGTCTTATAACTTTTCCTTGCACACAGTTGTTTATTAAATTATTTACCTGGAGGTGCTGCTGCTGGTCGTGGGTGTGATGGCTTCGAGGTTACCTTCTGGAGCTGGAGCATTGACTGTGCAAGCCAACAGTCTCAACGGGGTGACTGTAGTGTGTTCCTAGTGATGGTGAGCAGGTGACTGGGTTAGAGAGAGAGGTCATGATGGCTGCCTGCACTGAAGAGACTGGATCCTACAATATACAGACCGCAAAGGCAGCTTTAGGAACCAAGGAGGAGCCTAATTTGGTCCTGTCCATCACCAGCAAGCAAATAGTGGGCTGTGTCTTTGAAGAGGACAACAGCATCATCATCTGGTTTTGGCTGCACAAAGGCAAGACCTAGCAAGGCCCTAATTGTAGAACCCATTACAAGGTGGTGTCCCAGCAGGTAGCCCACTGAGCCTCTGCACTAAGTTACTCAAAATGTGCTGTGAAGTTTCTTCTTTGCAATAAAGATTAGCCATTGCATTGGCTCCTTCGTTCACAGGTGACTGGTCTTATTTCCTTCCAGTATTTTTGGGTAGGCATGGAATATTCTTACCATGGGAATAGCTATCTGTTAATACTAGTTTGTCATCCATTTATGTAAAGTATATATGCAGTGTACAGTGCTTAGATTAATAGCAAAAATAGATTGACAAACCATTAAAAATAAATAATTTAAATTGAAAAAATTTAGCTTTAATCTGACATTCCATAAGTGCAATATTTGAATAAACTTAACATAACTATTTCATCTAACTCCATGACACCTTATGTGTCTTAATTTACAAGTAAAGAAATGGAGCCTTCAAGAGTTTAGGTTCCTTAGGAAAGTCACAGACTAGTAAATTAAAAAAAACTGGTATCTGAAAACAGGTCTCTTTGTACTATTCCCCAACTCATTATCATTCCACTATGGTGTCATGCACCTGCTCACTGGGGTTCCAAAATTTCATGTGCAAAATAAACTGAACAACTGGAACCAAATGTAAAGTGGGAAGCACATCAATAGAGTCATGACAAGGGTTTCAGGACAAGTTAGAAGAAAAGTGGAGGGAAGAGAAGTACTCATAAAGGAGGGGGCATTGAAATTGGCCCCTAATAGAGGGCTAAGATTTCAATAGGTAAAGAAGGACAGAACGACATTTCACACATGAGGGAATTTACAGAGAATGAGTAAATAAAGAAATGCAAAATTGCAGAGCCAACTGAAGGCCTATGAAGAGGTGCTGCAGTTCAGCTCAGTCACGTTGTATTAAAATAGAAATTCCTGGTCAAGGAGTTGGCAATGCGGAGCCATTAAAGGCTTCTGAATGGGGTAAGGGGGTGTTGTACATTACAACTCAACAGAAGTCACTATAGAGTACTGTGTACCCATTCATTCATTGACTTAGCACACACATGTGTGTCTACTATGTACCAGGCAGCATCTGATAAGTACTGATAAAGTCTTCCTTGACACACTTGCACTAAAACATCACTTTCTGGTGTCTTTCACCCTTCCGCAGTCTTCTTTACTCGGTTTTCCTTATGCATTTTACTACATAGCAAAGTATGACAAGGATTAGTCCTCAGACCTTTTCTCTTTGTCAAATTCTCTCTCTAGGAGAGATCTTATTCCTACCCATGGTTTCAATACCATTTTTTAAATAACTATCAAGTATATAAAGCTGTAGTCCAGATCTCAGTCCTCACCTCTAAACTCCCCTTGGATAACTGACTGACATCTTAAACTTCAAGCCAAATTTAACAGTTTCTCCCAAATCTGCTTCTATCCAAGTCTTTCCCATCACAGTACATTGCAACTCCATTCGGTCAAATATGGAGGCCACACACCTTTAAGTTATTTGTTTGAATCCCCTCTATCTTTTACACCACACACATAATCCACCAATAAATCTCGCCAACTCTACTTTTAAAATAAGCCTGGTCATCGCCACCTCTCATTCACACCAGGGGTTGGTAAACAACAGCCCATGAGCCAAATCTGACCAATGAATGAATAAACTTTCATTGAAACACAACCATGTTAGTTCATTCACATATTGTCAATAGCATACTTCAGTAGTTGTCACAGAGCCCATATGAAATGTAAACCCTGGCCAGGTGCAGTGTCTCACGCCTGTAATCCCAGCATCATTGGATTGCTGAGGCGGGCGGATCACCTGAGGTCAGCAGTTTAAGACCAGTCTGGCCAACATGGTGAAACTCCATCTCTACTAAAAATACAAAAATTAGTTTGGTGTGGTGGTGGGTGCATGTAATCCCAGCTACTTGGGAGGCTGAGGCAGGAGAATCGCTTGAACCTGGGAGACACAGGTTTCAGTGAGCTGAGATTATGGGGGACAAGAGCAAAACTCCATCTCAAAAAAAAAAAAAAAAAGGAAGAAGAAGGAAGAAAGAAGAAAGAAGAAGAAGAAGAAGGAAGGAAGAAGAAGAAGGAAGGAAGAAGAAGAAGAAAAGAAGGAAGAAGGAAGGCGGAGGAAGAAGGAAGGCGGAGGGAGGAGGAGGAGGAGGAGAAAGGAGAAGAAATGTAAACCCTAATATAGTTACTAGCTAGCCCTTTACAAAAAAATATTTGCTAAGCCTGGACCTGCATTCCTAAGGCTTCTCCCTGCTTTTGTCTCTCTGCTTCCACATACTATTCTCCATAAAGCAACCTGTGAAAATATATAAAAGTTTGCTGACCAATATGCTAGCCATACGCTACTGCTTAAATTAAAATTCTATTAAATTTAAAAATTCAGTTCTGCAGGTGCATTGGCAACATTTCAAGTGTTCAACAGCCACAAGGGGTTAGTGGGCACTGCAGATTTTAGAATATTTCCATCATCACAGAAAGTGCTATTGTTCAGGACCACTTTCAAACCAAAGTCACATCATTTTCCTCTATTTCTCTAAACCTTCCAGTAGCTTTCTGATTCAAGGTAAACATCTTTGCTATGGCCTATTATGTGATCATCCTCTATCCCCAGTTCCACATCACTTTTCTGACCTCATCTTCCTTCACTTCTCACTCATTGTGTTCTAATCATGCCAGTCCCCTCACAGTTCCTCAAAATGCCAGTCACATGGTTCTTTCAGGTCCTTAGTACTTGCTATTCCCTCTTGCTAGAACATCTCGTCTCCCAATATCTGCATGAACCATTCCCGTATTTCCTCCCAATATCTGCATGAACCATTCCCGTATTTCCTCCAAATACCTGCATGAACCATTCCCATATTTCCTTTGGCTTCTGCTCAAATATCACCTCCAGAGACCCCTTGCTTAATTAGCCCTTCAGTCCACTTTACCTTCATGGCACTTGTCACCAGATGATCTATTATCTGTATCTTATGATTCATTAATAAAATAATAGATATGATATTATTAGTATCTGTATTTCCCTACTACAAGTTCCAAAAGAACAGAATTTTTCCCTGTTTTGTCACTAATGTAACCCCAGAGCCTAGAACAATATCATGTACACAGTAGATGCTCAAGAAATATTTGTTGAAAAAAATAAATAAAAAATAAATATTTGTTGAACGACTGCTGAGTAAATGAACTTATGAATGAAAACACCCTACAAACCAGTCTCCAGAAGAATTCAGGTATATGAGGTAATGCTTTAAAATGTGCCTTGCTGCACTGACCTAGCTTCCAGATATGGTTTAAATTTTTATCTTGACCTCCATCAAACTTTGGTCTGACTGAGGTCTCCTTTTGAGTAACTGGAAAAGTCAGTGAAGGATTCTCAACAAAAAAAAGACTGTAAGACTTTTGAAATATCAGCCTGGGAAAACCAGATCTGACCTTGCGACTCAAGTCTTCAGACTAAACTTAGCAGTGATTAGTCTGACAGCCTAAGTTTAATTATAATCAATAATCTATTATCATTAAACTGTTAATTGTGTAAGATTTTTTTCTCTCAGGTAAGTTAGATTGGCTTGACTAGCAGTTGCATGTAAGTTTTTTTGTTTGTTTCTATAACTCAGGGCTTCACTTTTAATTTTAAATAAGTCATTATGGAAAGATATTATATTTATCTGGTAGATCAAGATAATATTCTCAGTTGGGCATAGTGGCACCTCTATAATCCAGCTACTCAGGAGGCTGAACTGGGAGGACTGTTGGAGCCCAAGAGTTCAAGGCCAGACTGGGCAACATACTGAGGCCCTGTTTCATTAAAAAGAAGAAAAGAAATAAGTTGGGCATGGTGGCTCACACCTGTAGTCACAGCACTCTGGGAGGCCATCTAAGTACAGCCTGACCAACATAGTGAAACCCTGTTTCTACTAAAAATACACAAAATTAGCCAGGCATGATGGCACATGCCTGTAATCCCTGCTACTCAGGAGGATGAGACACAAGAATCACCGAACCCAGAAGGTGGAGGTTGCAGTGAGCCGAGACCACACTATTGCACTCCAGCCTGGGCAACAGAGTGAGACTCTGTCTCATACAAACAAACAAACAAACAAAAGAGAGAGAGAGAAAAAAAAAAAGATGTTCTCCCATCAAGTACAAGAGGTAATGTCTTACCCCTGTTCTCTGCCAGAGGGATATACCATTTCTCTTATTTTAAATAGTGGTCTATTTCTCCACCCTAACCAATTCCAAGAGTGAATGAATCAAACAACAGGGGAGGTGGAAGAGTAAAAACAACTGTTCAACGTTTAGCAGCAACTGCCCAAAGGCGCCAGCCAGTGCCAGCTACAGCGCAGCAGACTGTTATAAACTGTCTGACTTCTTCTCCCCTCTTTTCTGCCCCTTATAACACTTTTCATTTTTGCTGTGAATCCCAAACCAACTACTTTAATAAGCAACAGATAAGTAGCACAAATATATTCACTCATCTAGCAGCTTGCATCTGGCAAATTATATGAATTCCAAAGCAGGTAAATAATTTAAGATTACTAATATAAATGGATAAGTAACAGTTAACTCATAAATAATAATCATAAAGAAACGAATTTTTCTTCTCTGAGGCATATAGAAAGCAAATCTGTATGATGATCCCTGACCTAGGAAAAGGTTAAGAGTAGTTTAATAAACGCACAAGTAGAATTCAGACTGACACAAATTTATTTTTCCTGCGACTACATCCATACGGCAATAATCCAATCTGTGAAGCTGAATTTATGATGTAAGGGCATAACTCAAAACCTGCTTGTTTAAAAATGCAACAATTTAGGGCATTTTGGAGTAGTGGTATTAAACACCACTTTGCATTTTGAATGGCAGTGAAATTTTACATTGATTTTCACAAAATACACTTAAATGAATACTCTAGTAAAAATTAATGGATGATTTTCCCTTCCCCAATGACCTTTAAAACACCCAAAATTCAAGGTGAAGTACCTAACAGTTACTACCTTTGCTTACTACACCAGTTGTCTCACACAAAAAAACAGCGTTTCAATATTTCCTAGTTGGCTACTGATAGAGACACGCAATTGCCAAAGGCAGAGTTTAACAATAGCCGGTTTCCCTTTCCCTGCGGGGGTCGGGGGGGAATGTTGCTTCCTTAGCATTCCTCATTCTGTAGAATCTTGATTTCTAAAAGAAATTAACTATTTTCTCCATTTAAAGAGACTGTATTCTAGACAAATGCAAAGGCAACAAGAATGTAATGAACCCAGGTAAAGTAGCTGAATACGTGTTGCCAGAGATGCCAGTTTCCTCTGGTTTTATGTCTTAACACTCTCAGAATCAAAGTGCACTATCAATAGATTTCCAACATTTTATTGCACTGAAAGAATAGTTTTCAGGCATCCAAGTCCCAAATGGGATAAGGGGCAAGGCCTATTTAGCAAGAAATCATAAAGCCACATTTTTATATGTTTAGTTCTGACCTCCAGTCTGTGTGCCAGAATTTATATGCAGCTGCAAATTGCATCAGATATATAATTTCACCTCTGTCCCTTACTTTAAATTCAGTATGTTTAAACTCAATTCTGTGAAGAATCTCAGGTTTTACCCTACTTGCAAGTAACAAGTTAGCCTGCCATCATTTCATGGATGCTGGTAGAAGTTTCAACACACACACACACACACACACACACTCCTCCCTACTGGATCAGGGACAAAAGATATTTTATTATTCTCCACAAAAATAGTAGCCACAGTATCATCATTTAGTGGGAGGCATCATCTCTTTCTTCCAAGGCTGTTCACTAACCAACCATCCTTCAGTTCATAACCAAAAGGGTGTCACTGTGCCTCTGTTCATGAGACGTGAACACAAGTGATCCATGGAGCATTGTCTCCCAGCAAATTCCTTCTCACCATGTAAACCGGCCCCATGGTTACACGAAAAGAGACACCTGATTTCTTAGGAAGTCATGAAAAAGACCTGATACTTTTGGCTGACCACAAAGATTCAAAAACCTACTGCATCATACACCAGGCATCGTATTTTATCTGGATTTTTCTTTTTCTAAATCTTAAAATGGACTATGTCTAATATAATAAAATCTGGGCTCTGACAAAGTTAGTAACAACATTAGGAAAAGGAATGAGACTCCTCAACTTCCAAATAGATCGTTTTTCTGCCATACCACCCTGCCTCCAAATTATAAGAGAGCCTCTACCTTATTAATGGTTCCAATTACCAGTTTTGATTCGTAGTTCTTTCCCTAAGGATACTATATGAACCTCCAATAGGTAACACTCAAAAAGTATGTCTGATGATGTTTCAAGGTATTTTTCTTTATAATAAGTTCCTATGAGTATGGGAAACAGTAAATTGCAAGGCAATGCCATTGCTGATAAATGTGCAAAATACAGATTTTTTTTCATAATCTTACTGAAAAAAATGAAAATGAAGCTCCATATTTTCTCATCTTCACCCAAAACCAAGGCCAGCCCATTAATTCAGTGACAGGAAGAATGAGTTCTCTGAATTTCAAGTTCTCTATTTTCCCTTAATTGGATACAGACAGTAAACTCAAGAGCAAGTCCACCAGAGGCAAAAGGAATAGAGCAAAACTACCATTTTTAACATCAAATACCACTAAGCTACATATTTACTGTAGGAAAATTGAAGGCTCCTATTTAATGCTAAAAAGTTACAGTCTAGCTCAAAAGCTTTTCTTCTCAAAATTACCAGATACATTTAAGTCCTAAATAAGTATTCGCTGTTTTTGTGGTGACATGCTTAGGATAGCAGTCCGGTCAGTTTGAAGTTATCTATCCTCTTGCTGGAATGTTCATTTTCTGCATCTCCAAATAGTCTCTGTTCTGTTTATCTACCATGGAAATATTATTGTTTGCTAAATACAATAGCAGGTGGCCATTAAGTATCATCAACAAGTTAAGCAAAATAATGTCCTGACCCTCTTGAAATTTATTTTTCATTGATATTTTAACAGAAAACAATTGAGCCAGGCATGAAAAACCCATCACACTATCAGAAATTTCTAGTTGTACAACTTGCTATGTTCCAGAAGTAACTACTGTATTTTTTTTAACATGAATAAGAAAATAAAATACCCCCAAAATAAGATTCTATAGTCGACTGATTTGTGCATTATTACTTCCGTGCGTAAAGAGGTTATTTCCTCACTGGTGGTTGTGCCTTACAACCTCATAAGTATGAAAGTTTATGTGCAACACTCATTAAATAAGTTCCCGGATTAGTTGCATATATAGCAGATTTAATTATTATTACACTAAGGTATTTTTATTTTAACCTATTACGTATTGGCAAAATAGGTACTATACACATTTTTTCAGATAAGGAAAACAAGGCTCAGAGATCTTAAATGAGTGGCTTAAGGCCCAAGGCCAGAATATAATCCTTTATTGGTGCTATACTCTCCTAGAACCCCATATTTAGCCTTGTTTTGGGGGTAGATTTACTTACTTAATGGAAGACTATTCCAGTCAACAAGCTAGGAACTGGTAATACAGTGAGAAAAACAGAGACACAGACCTTGCCCCAAGAGGTCCACAGTCAAGTGTGGCCATGATGAGGATGTATTAGACAATCATATACAATCAATCACAATCCAGTGGGATACGGTCCGGTGATTCCGAACTCCTTTGCAGACCTTCAATTCATCCGTCCATCCATCCATCCATCCATCCAACCATCCATCCTTTCCTGAGAAGAAGTTAGTTTCTTACAAGCATTATGCTAGCCAGAGTTAGAAAACAGAATGCTGAACAAGACACTGCAAACTTTTATAGAACTCTGGCTCACTGCAATAAAAACAATTACTATTTCTTGAAATTAGGAAATACTGTTTTTGAGTTTCTGCCAATGCAATTTAATGAGAAATCACCAAAACTCACTTCAGAGAAATGCCATTTATGTTGTTTCTGTCAGTATGCCTTATTAAAAATAATTCTGATTACTTCGTACCTCTTTTTGGCAATGCTAAGCCTCAAACCATGCACACAATGAAGAGCAGCAGCAGACAGACAAAGGTCGAAGGCATGCTGAATCTAAGGGCATAACTTAAGGAATGAAGGCTGATGGCAGACTAGATGGAAGTCGAAGTTCAAAAACTCAAATCCACAGCTTCCTGGAAAATAAACCACTTCTGGCCTCAGTGGTTCTTCCTGCTTTTAATTTATTTACTTGTTAATCTATGTGGAATGCCTACCACCACATTACTTTTCCTAAAAATTCTTCTACGTGTCATTGTGTATTAGTCTGTTTTCATGCTGCTGATAAAGACATACCTGAGACTGGGCAATTTACAGAAGAGGTTTAATGGACTTCCAGTTTCACATGGCTAGGGAGGCTTCACAATCACGGCAGAAGGCAAGGAGGAGCAAGTCACATCTTACATGGATGGTGGAAGGCAAAGAGTTTGTGCAGGGAAGCTGCTCTTTTTAAAACCATCAGATCTTGTGAGACGTATTCACTATTGCATGAAAGCACAAGAAAGACCTGCTCCCATGATTCAATTATCTCCTACTGGGTGCCTCCCATGACACATGTAAACTGTGGGAGTTACAATTCAAGATGAGATTTGGGTGAGGACGCCGACAAACCATTTCACATGGTTCGACATGAAAAGCATGAATGGCTCCAAATGGATTGGAAGATGACACCTTGGCTTATATTAAGGGCCCTCCACAAATCTAGTCTATTCTCCCTAGAATGAGCACTTTTCCTAACAAGACTGGGAAAGTGGGTCCACCCACTATCTCTGAACAGGCCTAAGCCCATAACAATTTCCTCACCACTCTCTCAGAGGATCTTTCTTTTTTGGCTAATGTTTATTAAACATTCACCATGTGTTACATGGCTATTTGACTTAATCCTCACTACAATCCTAGGAAAAATGAACTATTATTATCCCAACTTCACATTTTACAATACTGATGAGGCCTAGAGATATTAAGGGCTTCAGTTCACATAGCCAGTGAGCGGGGAAGCAGGGATTTGAATTGAGGACTTACTTTTAGGGTACAAATTTTTAACCGCTGCAGTGCAAGAAGCAGCATTATCTGATGGTGACCCTGGAGCTGACCTAGTGTTGTCTCGACAATGGGCCGGCTTGGGTTGGTGAACACCTTCCTCCCAAATCAGTTATCCTCAGCACTGGTGGCTTCACTAAAAAGAGAAAACTGCCAATTCACATCGGTCTAAAGGCATCTAAGTACTAGGCAAGCAGCTGACATTCTCAGACAACTTCTGCAGGCAGCTGGGGCCCTAAAATGAACTGCTTGGTAGCCTCTGTATTACTCACCAATAAGAATGCTTCCTTATTCTTGCCCTGTGGTAAGGCAGAATACCAGAGGAACTCAAACCCACAGACCAGGTTCAGAAGAGTCCAAACCTAGTATACCTAGTACGTCCAAACCTAGTATGCCTTCTTTTTTCTTGCTGACTTAGCCTTGTTAAGTTTTCCCTTTCGCCAGTAAAACCTGTTCCTCAGCCCACACTGTGTAAGGTGGGCAATCACTGTTGAACTCTGGTGCACGACAAATGGAGACGTAGATGAAATTCAGTGAATGAAACTACCACCACCTATACAACAGTGCCTTTTGGCATGTGTCTCACTCATTCTTTTAAGGTTGAGCTAAAGCCCTATTCCCTCTGTGAAGAAGTCCCTGATTCTCCTTATTAAAGGGAGTTCTTTAGCCTCTGTTTATAAGAAAGGTGATCCTTTAGCCTGTGAATAAAGCCAGGCTTTGACATATATACCATCTTTAGTTAAGGCAACTTTTTCACAAATGTTAATTTTGGTTTCAACAAAACTGTGAGCTCCTCAAGGGTAAGACAAGAGCCCTATATTTAGTAACGTCAACAGGCCCAGATATAAACACGTACAAAATAGGCATTCAACATATATTTGCTGGTTGCGTGTGTATGTGTGTAAGCATATTCGTCCTTCACAAGACCGCACTTCATCTACTCATTGTTTATATATGCACATCTTTTTTTTTTTTTTGAGATGGAGTCTCACTCTGTCACCCAGGCTGGAGTGCAATGGCACGATCTCGGCTCACTGCAACCTCCGCCTCCCAGGTCCAAGCGATTCTCCCGCCTCAGCCTCCTGAGTAGCTGGGATTACAGGCGCGTGCCACCGCACCCAGCTAATTTTTGCATTTTTAGTAAAAAATGGGGTTTCAACATCTTGGCCAGGCTGCTCTCTAACTCCTGACCTTGTGATCCACCCGCCTCAGCCTCCCAAAGTGCTGGGATTACAGGCGTGAGTCACCGCGCCCAGCCCTTACATATGCACATCTAATACGCCAAGTACTATGTGGGGCACTGGGTTCACAAAGATACTGTCTCCATACAAGAAGCTCCCAACATAGCAGTAAGATGAATATATAAACAATATATTTTTAAAAAATTATGCAGACCCATGGGGTAATGTGGAGAGAACATCATGGACCTCATGGGTTGGGGGCAGGGAGCATGTGTACAACCAGAGCAGTTATATTTTAGTAGTGCTCTGATGAGTCAGACTAAAAGGCAGAATACATCTGCAACTGAATGAGAAATACACCAACTCTTTAGTTATTAAATAAATAATACTAATCTAAAAAAAAGACTGTTCCTATCATTGATACAATTATAAAGCTCACTTAATGATCGAAAGTTTTCCCACAAGTTATTAACCTTGAATTATACACAAAAGGCAATTTTTACTGATTTTATCATTTGGCAGCAGCCACCTTAAAGGATAAGAAAAATAGTGAACCTTTTAGAACTTTTAACAGTTAATCTTTGGAATTTTTTTCATTGGAATCTATTCAAGATACCAGTTTTTTTTTAATGTAACAATGAAAGAAAACTAAATTTCTTGCTTCTTAATTTATATTTGAGATCAAGGAACATAGAACTGGTATGAATTATAGCCAACTAAGAAAGGTACTTTTAAAGAATATTTTCTAACTAGTGTAAAACAAATCAATTCTATAATTACAAAAATATTCTATAAGTAAGCTCTTCTTTTTGGGCATTTTCATTTCTATATGTCATGACAAGAGACCAAATCTATATTAAAAACCATTTTATGTTTTCAAGTCTAACAGGCAAGATTAAATGTAGAAAGTACAGACTATTCTGTGAATAGGGAGAATTTCTCTTACAGATCCTTCTAAAGTAATATTTTTGCTCTTACATTTTTCTAAATCCTTATCTGTATACATAGGTTGCATTCACCCAAAACTCACTCCCAGATACAAGTATTTCAGCTCTATAACAAGCCCTTCAATTTTTCAATTTGTTTTCCCCAACACAGTGAAAGCCACTTAGAGTCCCACATCAACTTTTCATTGCTACATGTCCAGCACTCTGTAGTGCCCTGCACATTATAAGTATTCAATAAACATTTGCTGAATGAATGCCTAAATGAATGAAATGCATCTAGAAAAATAGTAAGTATGATGCTAGAATAAACCTTTTTGAAGGTAGTACTGTAGCATACAGTCGTTAAGAATTGGACTTTAATAATTTAAAGAAGCAGGAAAACAATTTCTCGATTGTGATACCGTGTGCTTTCTACATTCTCAGGCAGAGTTAGTTGCTTTAATGATTCTGTATCACCTATAAATGGTTTTCCCCATTTGAACAGGAATAATACAGCAATTTGACAGTAACTTTCTGATGAAGAAATATGCTTTCTAGACTAAGAATTAGAGTTAACATGAGAAGTAAACTGCCTAGCCTTATGGGTCTATAGTATAGACTCACAAGAATTAAAGAATTAAAGGGCATTCCTTTCCTTTCTCTCTTTGAATGCCTCTAACAGAGAAAAGAAAACAACAAACAATGTCTGCTGAAACAATACACAAAATGCAGAAGAGGTAGAAAGTGGTCAGCTTTGAATTCAGCAAAGACAAGAGAAAAAAAGAAAAGAAAATTTCCTATATTCACTCCAAATATAAGGGTTTTTATACTGAACAACTGAATTACTAGAACTTTTAACTTGTATCTCTCCCATTGGTTCCATTCCCGATTTCTCCTCATTCCAAAAAAAAACAATCATTAGGAAACGTTAAAGATTAAGTGATTTAGTGGCTACTTGGAGGGTAGCAGAGAAAAGAGCTAGAAACTAGATCCGTTTTTGTGGTTTGCAGTCAGGTTACACCTTTTCTAGCTAAAGTGTTCAGTAGTGGCCATAAGAAATGAAAGGATAATGAGAACACTGAAGTCTCAAAAATAACTGATTTGGGCACACCTGTAGTCCCAGCTACTTAGGAGGCTAAGGCAGGGGAACTACTTTAGCCCAGGAGTTTGAGGCCAGCCTGGGCAACAGAGCAAGACCTTGTCTCTAAAAGAAGTAATAAAATAACTACTTTGGAATTAGAGATACTGGAATACTCAGTACAAGGTAGCCCAGTTTCCATTCTCTGCTGTTTAGCCTCTTTTATACAACCCAGGAAAAAACTGCTGCTCTTTTGTGATGATCATGATGATTTTGAAGAGCAAAGAAAAAACAGAAAAGAAGAAGAAATATTAATGGAATCAGGTATTAGAACCATAAGAAAAGCTGGAGATCAACAGATATAACCTACTCCAACATACCACAGAGAAAAATGAAGCTCAGAGATGTGATGTCTTTCTCAAGGTCATATAGTAGCAGAGGAGAGGCTGAAGTCCAAATCTGTTT
Organism: Cacajao melanocephalus; assembly: GCA_963573385.1. NCBI lineage: Eukaryota > Metazoa > Chordata > Mammalia > Primates > Pitheciidae > Cacajao > Cacajao melanocephalus. The sequence goes on from CAUYLG010076312.1 coordinate 49,012, forward strand.
ACTCTTTTGTAGTCCAGTGTAGTCATTCCTGGTATCTGTATGGGCACTGGTTCCAGGAACAACCCCAGCCCACTGCCCACGGATGCTCAAGTCCCTGATATAAATGATACAGTATTGGCATGTAACCTACGCACATCCTCCCACATACTTTAAATCATCCCTAGGTCATTTATAATACCTAATACAATGTGAATACTATGTAGGTAGTTTTGCCAAAAATGTCTGTACATGCTCAACACAGATGCAATGATCTTTTGATCTACACTCAGTTGAACCGGATGCAGAGCATCGTGATGGTCAGAGAAAAGTAAATCCAAAATGGGCATAAATGAATAAACACAAAGGTAGGGTAAGATAGTGAATACTATAGTTAGTCAAGAACTATAAGCAACAGTCAAGAAATGACAATAATAAGCGGCACCCATATGAAACGAACCCTCTCTCCCATCCAGGAAATTTCCTAAATGATTCCTGCTAGGAAAAGACTAAATGCTAAGGTTAGCCAGAAAATTATTTGGACTTCATCCTGTTCTTTGCAAGCTCAGCCCTCTTAAGTACACCTAGACAACTGCAGCTTTACAAGTACTGTATTCAAGGGCTATGATAATGGCGTTGACTATATACAACCACACCCCAGACTGACAGAGTCTGAGTTCCTCTAAGTGTAGGGGGTCTTATCACTCTCAATCTCACTGAGTCTATTTTCCCCTAAAAAATCCATGAATTGCTTAATACCATGTACTTTTATGAGATACTCAAAAGGGAGCATGTGTATTTTTATCTGTGGGTTTCAGTTTGTGCATTCTTCCACAAAAATCCATGGAACTCTCCCTATTCTGAGTTTCACTAAATCTATTTCTTTCTCATTTCAGTCTGAGCATTGCAATCCAGCTCTACAGGTAGCAAATTGAAATGTTTAGTGGCCCATTGCAGACAGATTGAATCTGAAAAGAATACAGCAATAAGAAAGAAGCCAGCCATCAATATCATACAGTAAAGCTCTCACCAATGACAGCGATGATGTAGGGTGAATGATTGAGCATTTGTTAAACTTCTACCATTGTGAAAGTAACCTATTATTTTCCTGGTTGTGCAGTGAAATGCCTCTATCACCAACAGAACAAGTCAGTAAAAAATGATATAGTTCATTTGTATTGCTGTTTTTCCATGGGGACAGTGTGGCATATCACACCTCTCACCCCTTTAACTCTACCAATACTATGCTCAAAATCTCCTCCTTCATTCATTTTGTAAAATATTTTATATCTTGGTGGCTTTTTCTTTTTTGGCTGTTAAAATCAAGCCTGATACCATGACATGGTTTTCTGACTTAGGATTATATAATAAAGAACAGCATCTGGCAAAAAGTATCATGTCAAAACAAAGCAAAGAAAAAAGAAATTAGTAGCAGCTGCCCTGAAATACATTTCTGTCTCTCTGACTAATAAAAATAGTTGAGGCTACTGGACAGATCTCATGCAGTAGCATTTTGCATCTGCAACTACCAATTTATATCACAACTAGTTTCTATGTCCAAATCATCTCACCACTGAGTAAAATCCCCATACAAATTGAGCCACTGAAGCTGCGCTGACCCAGGCCTTTGAGCAAGAGGGAAGACTCAGGATGGCGCTTGAAATATCAAGTACAGAGACAGCATATCCTTGAGGTCTGTCCCAGCCTGTGATGGAAGCCCAGATCATCACCAGTGCTGTTTCTGCTACACTTCTTCCCAAGTATTCTGCTCTAAATGCCAGGCTACTATGGCATACAACATTTCGTGAAACTCATAAGTTATTTTATGGCTGATAGAAATTTGACAACACTCATAGGCAAAGTACCAGGAATCTAAAAGTAAATGCTCTTGTTCATCTGTCATTTGATGATAAGAGGATGGTGACCAATTTAAGTATGGTGTGACAACACATGTGTAATAATTATTACCTCAATAACAACAATCATAATAATAGCAGTCTAGCTAATGCCTACACAATTTACCGTGTGCCAAGCACTCTTCTAAGCGCTTTACTCACAAAAATCCCATCATGTAGGTTCTATTGCTACCCTCATTTTACACGGTAGGAATCTGAGACAAGAGATTAAGTCATTTGTCCAAGGTTTCACAAGTAGTAAGAGACCGGAATTAAGGCGATTTGGCTAAAAAGCCACAGAATCTTCACCACGATCTGAAACCTCACATCACTTTGGAAAAAAAAAAAAAAAAGGAAAACAGATTATGATAGTGATGAGTCTATCAGAGGATATTTTAAAACAATGCTAAACTTACTACAGGCAATGAATAGATATAATCTTCCAGCTATCTACTGTGAGGTCTGGCCAAATCCATATTAAATATGATTATGCCTCCTTCTGTTAGACCAGATGTAATGAAAACCTTACTCTAATACCAAACAAGGTATCTCAACAAATTGGCAGGTAGCAACTCTCACCTGCTGGGGCAGAGCCTGGTGACAGCCACTGCTGATAATCAGTTTGCAGGATGCTTCACTGTAGCTGACTGGTCTGTGCGTGGAACTGTCTTGCCTCCCTTTTATCTTTTTCTTTTCCTCCTGGATGTCATCTCTTACGTCCTATTCCTCCACAAAATCTACAGCACCTCCATCAATGCCCACCTTGGCAGACCCTGCCTGGTGGTAACTTGTTATCCTTTGCCATTACACAGGCTACACGAGTAAAGAGAAAGCTGCTTACCAAAACCACCTTCCTGAATACAGCGCCCATTACGAATCTTTCTGCTGTTAGTGAGGAGAAGTAGACGTTTGTGCAACCAGATCAGGCACATCAGATGTCATTTCTTTGAAGACATAACCAAACCTAATACTCCAAAATAACTGCTCTGGAAAAATGCAACTGAATGATGAGCAAACTCATTTTCTAAAATTATTAAATGTAGCTATTTGGTAAGGGTTTCTTATAAAGAGTGTGGCCATGGATGGAGACAGTACAGTAGAGGAGCTATGGAACCATGGGGTCAGACTAACAGAGATTTTTGTTTTTTTGCAACCACTTTATTAGGATATAACTGACAGATGAACAAAACGCTGTACGTATTTAATGCACGTAACTTGATGAATGCATTAACTTCCAGTTACTTACAAACTGTGTAATCTTCAGCAACTTACTGAGACTCAGTTTCCTCATCTTTAAATTGGAAATATGATAATGCCCTAAGTTGCTGTGGGACTGAAATGAGAGAATGAACATGAAGAACCCAGCACAGTGCCTACAACAAAATGGAAACTTCTCTCTCATCAGAATTTAACCTCTACAATGGCAGGGAATCTTGTCTGTTCTGCAGCACGTAATAAATGTCCAATAAATATTTATTGAATAAATAAATGAATAAATGTGCTGATTGGCTTCTTCCAATCCACTCATTGTCAGTTAATGTTGATTTCCCTTTTTCCACAGTGTGGAATGGAATTCTTTTATTAGGGCTAAGTAACTTACTGAATCCTTTTAGATCAATGTTGCCCGTCTGGCTAAATAAAATGTTTGTTCTTTCTCAAACTCAGTATCACAAACTTGACAAAAGTTTATAATAATAAATGCCTCAAATTCTTCATTTATTTTAGTTTATCAAGTCACGTATGAAGAATTCTTACTTCTCTGTATTGACCACATATCCTGCCTTTTTGTGTCTTTTTCTCCTTGTAATAAGCAATCATATACTTCTACTTCACCTTATACTAAGAAGTCAGCACTCCTACTCCCAACTTCTGAGTCCAAGAATTTTTATTAGATTCTATATTGAAGATTTCAAAAAAGCATGTTTTGCATAATATGAACCACAAAGCACCTTAAAAATTTCCAGTATTTTTATCATTTCATTATCTAAGTAATTGTCCAGGGTGATTCATGATAACCAGAATTTCAGAATTTCAAAATTCCAAGGACTCCAATCCATCAAAAACAAAAATGAGGCCAGGTGCAGTGGCTCATGCCTGTAATCCCAGCACTTTGGGAGGGCGAGGTGGGTGGATCACTGGAGGTCAGGAGTTTGAGAGCAGGCTGCCCAACACAGCAAAACCTCATCTCTACTAAAAATACAAAAATTAGGCGGGCGTGGTGGTGTGCACCTGTAGTCCCAGCTACTTGAGAGGCTGAGGCAGGAGAATCCCTGGAACCCTGCAGACAGAGGTTTCAGTGAGCTGAGATCATTCCTGCGCTCCAGCCTGAGCAACAGAGCAAGATTCTGTCTATTTAAAAAAAAAAAAAAGCAAATATTGTTTGGAAATAAGCACCTGGGAGGTGAGCAAAAATTGGGCAGGTTCTTAATTAAGTAATTGGTATTTCATTTTCAATTTTTTCTTTGTTTCTCTTTAACAATGGCTTTTTTTTAAGTCGACCCTTGTAGAGGAAAAAAACAACAACAATGACTTTTCTGTCGTCTATGCTTTTCTTTTTTCTTTTTATATACCTATACAGAGTCTCACTCTGTTACCCAGGCTGGAGTGCAGTGGCATGCTCTCGGTTCACTGAAACCTCCACCTCCTGGGTTCCAGTGATTCTTGTACCTCAGCCTCCAGAGTAGCTGGGATTATAGACATGCACCACCACATTTTGTCATTTTCTTGGCTAATCATGGATCTCTATTAAAGTATTTACTGATAAAAGTAAATTCTACACTTTTACCAGTAAACGCTTTAATACAGAGCCTTCAAAGCACTTCACAACTAATTATGTCCTAAATTAGTCTCTTGGCTTCAACTTTACATTGGTTTAAATAAAAACAGGTAAGAAAAGGCCACCTAACTTGTTCCCATGCATGTCTTATAAGAGCTCTGGTTTACTGGGATAGAGACAGTGAAAGCTTAAGGTTATGAATGCTATGGTCTGAATGTTTGTGTTTCCCAAAATTCACAGCCTGAAGGCCTAATTCCCAGTGTAATAGTATTAGAAGGTGGGGCCTTTGGGAGGTGCTTAGGTTTAGATGGGGTCTTAAAGGTGGGGCCTCATGAGGGGATCTGTGCCCTTATGCAAAGTAGAAGAGACCCAGGTGCTCTTCCCTCACCCACCCTTTTCCCCTTTCTCCATCCATAAGCCACAAGGGGATATTAAGCACTTCAAATGTGGCTAGTCCAAATGGAGATGTGCTCTAAGTGTAAAACACACATGGGGTTTCTAAGATCTGATATGAAAAAAAGAATGTAAAATACCTCCTTAAAAATTAGACTGATTACAGATTGAAAAGATAATATTTTCAGTGCACTGGATCCAATAAAATATATTATTAAAACATTTTTCATCTGTTTCTTTATACTATTTTAATGTGGCTCATATGATTTCTATTAGAAATAAAATTACATTTGTGGCTTGCATTATGTTTCTTTTGTCAGAGAGGGCTCTCAGTCAACCAAAAGCCATGTCTAATGATGACTTGGTGATTTCTATGTATGTGTGTATAAATGTAAATATATATAAGTACAAATACTAATATGTTTGTGCACCTCTCATTTGCTGTATGCTTTTGTAATTGATAAACCTATTTTATAAATTCTGATAAAGTAAAATCATAGTAGTATGCTGGAAATTGTTAACTAGATATTTTTGGAACAATAATTTAATTATATTGAGGCTAATGGAACTAATAAAAAGATACACAATTTTTCACACACACAGATACAGACTTGCACATATACATACACATGGTGGTCATCAAAATGACAATTCAGACTTGTTGGGAGGGAAGTTTATGTACAACTTGGCAGAAAAGTCAGGTGAATATTACTTTTATTTTAATTAAGAGATATTATTTCTAAAGCTATAATTGCACTGGAACTTTGAGCTAAATGCTGTCTGCTTCTAGTAGAAACTAAGTTTAAAAACAAATAAAAATACAGTAGCTCCACCTCACCCACAGTTTTCCTTCCTGTGGCTTCAGTTACCTGCAGTCAATTGTGTTCCAAAAACATAACAAGAAAAATTCCAAAAATAAACAACTCATAAGTTTTAAATTGCACACCATTCTGAGTAGTGTGATGTCATCTTATGCTGTCCCACCCAGGATACGAATAATTCCTTTGCCTAGTGTATCCATGCCTTTTATGCTACCTGTCCGTTAGTCACTTCGTAGCCATCTCAGTTATCAAATCAACTGTTAGATGGGTATTGCAGCACTTCTTTTCAAGTAACCCTTATCTTACTTAATAATGACTCCAAAGTACAAAAGTAGTGATGCTGGCAATTTAGATATGCCAAAGATAAGCCATAAGATGCTTTCTAAATATTTAATATTTTTGGAACACAATCGACCATGGGTAACTGAAGCCACAGATAGCAAAATTATGGATAGGGAGAACTTACTTTATTTTTATTTGTTTACTAACCTATAGTTTCTACTAGAAGCAGACAGAATTTAGCAGTTCCAGTACATGTCTAACTTTAGTAATAAATTCTCTTTATTGTTATTATTATTTTTTGAGATGAAGTCTTCCTCTCCATCAAGTGGCATGGAGTGGGGTGCAGTGGTACGATCTCAGTTCACTGTAACTTCTGTCTCCCAGGTTCAAGTGATTCTCCTGCCTCGGCCTCCCAGGTAGCTGGGATTACAGGCATGTGCTACCACACCTGGCTAATTTTTATATTTTTAGTGAGAGACAGGGTTTCACCATGTTGGCCATGCTGGTCTTGAACTCCTGACCTCAAGTGATCCAACCACTCTGGCCTCCCAAAGTGCTGGTATTACAGGTGTGAGTCATCGGGCCTGCCCCTCTATTAATTTTTTTAAAAAGTATAGTATCTTCCTGGGGGAGATGGAGTACCGCTCTTTCACCCAGGCTGGAGTACAGTGGTGAAATCTTGGCTCTCTGCAACCTCTGCCTCCTGAGTTCAAGTGATTCTCCCACCTCAGTCTCCCGAGTAGTGGGTATTACAGATGTCCACCACCATGCCCAGCTAATTTTTTTTGTATTTTAGTAGAGAAGGGGTTTCGCCGTGTTGCCCAGGCTGGTCTCAAACTCCTGACCTCGTGATCCCCCTGCCTTGGCCTCCCAAAGTGCTGTGACTACAGATGTGAGCCACCGCACCCGGCCCTACCTGTCTTTTCTAAGTGAAAAGGTGAAAGTTCTTAACCTAGGGAAAGAAAATAAAATCATATGCTGAGGTTACTAAGATCTAAAGCAAGGAAAAATGTTCTATCTGTGAAGTTGTGAACGGCATATTGTTATAATTGTTCAACATGTTGAGCAACCCAAATCCAAAAGTCTGAAATCTGAAATGCTCCAAAATCTGAAACATACTGAGCATCACATGATGCCACAAGTGGAAAATTCCACACACGACCTCATGTGACAAGTCACAGTCCAACTGCAGGTGCACAACACAGCTTATTCAGCACCCCTAAGGAACAAATGACCCTCCCAGGACAGATATTTTTCTTTCCTTCAGCTGCAATATATCTTTTCCACACATACCCAGATGCTCCCCATAAAAGCACACTCACAAAGTATAATATAATGCCACACGTACAGGCCAGATGCAGCAAGGACAGGTTCCCCAGGATGAAGCTAAGATCTATGTACTTTGGTGTTTGCGTGCTTATTCTCTGCTTGTGGTGCAAAGACATTGTTGAAAATGTCAAGGCTTGCAGATATGCCTATGGATAACAGTGATAGGAAAAAAGAGAAAGCATTTATGTTTCTCTATAGCACTGAAAGTCAGGCTATTGGAGAAACGGAGACACAGTGCGAGTATGAAACTTGTCACAGAAGACTACGGTGTTACAATAACCACCATATATGACCTGAAGAAGCAAGGACAAACTGTTAACGTTCCATGCTGAAAGTGATGAACAAAGTTAATAAAAAATAGAAAAACACTGCATAAAGCTAAAAATAAAAATCTTAGGGACAGACATGGTGGCTCACACCTCTAATTTCAGCACTTTGGGGGGTCAAGATGGGAGGATCACCTAACTGCAGGAGTTCAAGACCAGCCTGGGCAACATGGCATGTCCTTGTCTCTATTTTAAAATTACTTAATTAATTAATTAAAAATTTTAGGTGTTGAACGAGTGGATCCATCAATGTCACAGTGAACACATGCCACTTAATGGTATGCTGATGATGAAACAGCAAAGATCTATCAAGAGGAACTGAAAATTGAAGGGAACTGTAAATATTCAACAGGCTGCTTGCAGAAACTTAAGACATGGAATTCAATTTGTTTTAAAGATTTAGACAGTGAGAAAGCATCTGCTGACCATGAAGCAACAGAGCAATTCACTGACAAATTTGCCAAGGTCATCGCTGATGGAAATCTGATGCCAGAACAAATCTATAATGCTGTCAAAACATCACTGTTTTGGTGTATTGTTCCAGAAAGACACTGGCTCCAGCTGAGCAGACAGCTTCTACAGGAATTAAGGGTGCCAATGACACAGTAACTGTGCTGGGATATTCTAAGGCAGTAGGCATGCGTAAGCATAAATTTGTTATGATACGCAAAGGCTATGTCCTCCTTGTTTTCAAGGAGTGAATTTCTTACTAGCCCACAATTATATGAACAAAAAGGCATCTATCACCAGGGACATCTCTTACTGGTTTTACAAACATTTTGTTCCAGTGACTTGTGCTCAATGAAAGGAAGCTGGCCAGGAGGACAACTGCAAGACTTTATTATTCCTTGACCACTGTTCCGCTCATCCTCCAGCTGAAATTCTCATAAAAAATCATGTTTATGCCACATATACTCCCTCTAAATGTGACTTTATTAATTCATCCATGTGATCACATCAATGCAGAATTAATATAAAAACACATTCTTGAACAACATGCTAGCAGCAATGAACATTGGTGTGGGTGTGGAAGATTTTCAAAAGCAGTTTAGCGTAGAGTATGCTACATATACTGTTGCCAACTCCTGGAACACAGTGACTAAAGACACAGTTATGTACGCCTGGCATAGCTTCTAACCTGTGAGTATGTTCAGTGATAATGATGAACAAAATGGTGACTTTGAAGGATTTTACACGGCAAGTGAGAGAAAAAAGTCTGATCTCCTTACCTATGCGAAAGATATATCTTTAGAATCCACCAGTATGCTGGAAGAAGTGGATGTTAAAGAAGTTTAACATTAATAATGTGGCTTCAGTTATTCATTCATTGACTGATGGCAAAATAACCAAATGGTTCTGAATCAAGGTGACTGTAATAATAGTGATGATAAAGATGGCATTGTTAACACTGCAAAATTACTGTCTATAGACAACATGGTGAAAATATGTGATGAGCTTACTGAAGAACCAGAGCAGTGCACATTCATAACAGAACACGGTAGTTTACAAAATTAAAGAAAGACTTCTAAGACATAAATCGTTATGGAGGCAGATGACTCTGCTGGACGGATTTTAAAAGCCACCCAGCAGAATGCTTCCTCATCCCTAGAGGATCCGCTTCCTGGTCCCTGAACTGTTTCTGATGTTTCTTCTCACTTAAATAAATAAAATGTAAGCTGGGTGCCGTGGCTCACATTTGTAATCCCAGCGAGTTGGGAGGCCAAGGCAGGAGGATTATTTGAACCCAGAAGTTGAGACTGGCCTGGGCAACATAGGAAAATTAAAAAAAAAAATTAGCTGGAAGTCATGACACCCCCTTGTAATCCAGGCTACTCAAGAGGCTGAGGTAAGAGAATTGCTTGAGCCCACGATTTCAAGGTTGTAGTGAGATGTGATCATGTCACTGCACTCCAGCTTGGGCAACAGAGTGAGACCCTGTCAAAAGAAAAGGAAAGAAAAGGGAAAGGAAAAGAAAGAAAAGGAGAAGAGAAGAGCAGAGCAGAGCAGAACCAGCATCGTTGGTGGTGACAAAGCTGGCTGCTCTCTGCTGCTGCTGTGTTTCAGCAGCTGATCTGGGTGTTCTGGCGATGCTGCTGTGCTGCTTGCCCTGAACACATTGTTTTTTCACTATTTTAATGGTATATTTTTTGCTTTTAAGTATTTATGTGTGAATAAGCATAAGAAAATGATTGCTTATCAGTAGCATATATATTCAGAGTCAGAAATGATGATCACTTCAGCCTGGGAGGTCGAGGCTGCAGTGACCCAAGAACACCTCACTGCACTCTCACCTGGGCGACAGAAGGAGGCGCTGTCTCAGAAAAAAGAAATGACAGTGATTCCAAATAACCACAGGTTGCCCCCACGGGTGGCTGAAATAGTGACATCTTTGCTGTCTGATGTTTTAATGTGCACAAACTTTGTTACATGCACAAAATTATCAAAAATATTATATAAAGTTATCTTCAGGCTATGTGTATAAGGTATATATGAAACATAAATTGATTTTGTTTTTATATTTGAGTCCTATCTTCAAGATAGCTCATTATATATATGCAAATATTCCAAATCTGAAAAAAACCAGAAATGTAAAACATTTCTGGTCCCAAGCATTTCACATAAGGGATATTCAAACTCCATTTTATTATTAGTTATTATTATTAATCTCTGACTGTGCCTAATTTATAAATTAAATCTTACCACAGGTATGTACATATAGGAAAAACAGAGTGTATACAGGGCTTGGCACTATTTAGGGATTCAGGCATCCATTGGAGGTCTTGGAATGTCTTCTCCATGGATAAGGAGGGAATCACTCTAACCAATAGCCAACACAGCAAGGCCCCAGTATAAGCAAAACCCATAACAACATCTAAAACACTGTTGATTAAACAGACAAATGTTTTTCTTTTCAGCCTGTTGATCTTGTTTCATCAGGTTAATATTTTCCTTCATTAAAATCTTTAAGGTAATACTATGCTTCAACACAATTCCAATTCAGATCAGTGCTGAATTATGAAGTCACTTGCATGCTGTAGAGATCTTTTTGGGCATGTAAGAGCTATTTGGATAATAAACAATTTCTCAAGTCTAGGGCATTTTACTTTAAATTACCTATGGAGAAATTCAAGTTGGAAAAGCAAGACTTCGTAGGTGTTTTTAACTCTGGTGGAATACCACTTGCAAGTTCAAAGTAATTTTTATTCTCATACTGCTTACCTGGTGTTTTCTATTTATTTCACGGGTAAGAATACATTATAATACATTATAATTTCTTTTTCTTAGTAGGGACAGGGTCTCACTATGTTACTCCAGCTGACCTTGAACTCCTGAGCTCATACTAAGCCTAATATTTGAATTTGATCAAGTTAAATTACAACAGTTACTATTAAGTTAATATTGACTATCAGAGAAGACCTCTTTTTTCGCTTTAGTAACTAAAAATAATGGCCACAGAGATGGATCCCTGTAATGCTCCTTGGACTAAATTTGATAATTAAGTCTCCATATAAAAAACAATTACAAAGCCAACCTCTTTCAGCCAGTAAAAACATAAATTCAGTAAAACAAATGAATGTGGATTGTCTATTTTTATTTGTCATAAAATGATCTGACATATACATCTTGACTAAGACCATTAGCAAAACAATGACTGCAGGCTGAAATCCAAAAGCTGCGTATTTGACCATGTGTCTCCTCAGATAACCCCCTTGCTAATGAACAAATGGAAACAATTTCCTGCAATTTTGGAATTTGTCAAAACTCACAGAGCATATCAGAGACGAATCTAGGAAAAGAGCCCACACCAATATCTTTTCAGTTTCTTTTGTTAACATACAAAGTTGAGATGATTTTGATATAAAGAACTTGAATCAACATCTTACAGAATACATTAGTGCAGCTCCTCCAAATTATATCTTTAAAAAAAATAGTCCCTCAAGAGTAATATTGAAGAGGGATTCTGTTAACATATAACTGTAAAATATTGCATGCTATATCAATCTCTTTGGTACTATGCCCTTTGGCACATTATAGTTGAGAAAAGTCCTGGAGTAAAAAGTAAAAAATACTATTAACTTTTACTTAACGAAGAGTTTTTTTCCAAAATCCCTCTTCCCCTTTCCTGGCCATGATTCCAGTTACATTTCTTGGTAGCAATAGTGTCATGTGGATTGTAGTTGGCAAATGCTGGTTTTTTGAAAAGTATATAGGATTGAAAGACAAATGAATGTAGTGTCAAACTAAATCTAAGGGACAACCTGTATGACTTCAGCAAGCTATTTAGCTACCTCAGACCTCAGTTTTCTAAAAACAAGAATCACAACATATGTCACAATTATATAACATGAAATTAGTTGTTGTGTTACATTTTCTATTGCAAACAATAAACTTTATTCATCAAATCAAAATCAAACATTTAGTGAATGTTCACTGTTTCAGACTCTAAGGGAGTTCCTAGGGATGGTCCTTATATGAAGGGGCTCACATGTACTTGAGAAGACTATGAAAGTTGTCCATACCAAAAGAGAGGTACTTATGTCAAACTCCAACAAAATGGAGCCGGGACGCCATGAAGGACAGGCCCTCATGCACGTTTGCTTGACAACAGGAATCATCATAAAAGACTCTGTCAAAACCACAATGTTACATAAAAGGCCACTGCAACCCTACATACAGATTAGTTCTATGAGAACACCTGCCCAGCAACTGCCTGTTCCACTAATGAACTGATGCCACATAACTACTGTGACCTCACTCATTTTGCTTTTACGGACTCTCACCTTCCTTTGCCTTTCTGGATGTGCCTATGATTCATCATAGTAAGCATATCACGGATTGCTCCCCTCCTATTCCTGAATAAACTCTTTGGAGAGTTGATCTTTTCTGTTGTTTATTTTAGGTTGACAAGACATGCACTTAAATAAACCACTGCCGGTACAGACTGAAGGAATAACACTGACCCAGTCCAGAAAAGTGTCAGGCGAAGAAGGCTCTTTCGAGGAATGGACCTGAGGGGATGCATACTAATTTGCTCCAGGGGCAAAAAAAGGGAAAGAGAATTCCAAACAGAGAGAAGAGTATAAGAACATGCATCTTTAAACGCTCTAAATTAAATAAATACATCCCTCTGTTAAGATTTCAGGCTATCCTCCTTAATGTGTATTTTAATTTCACCTGTGCAAATATTTATATCTATCAATGTGAATCTAAGAAAAGTGAATGCTGATACTAAACAATAACATTACTTCTAGAAAGCAACCTCAAGTTAGTGGATAGTTTCATAAGAAAAACAATATATATGCTATAGAACTGGCAACGCATGTTGCTATTTTATTGCTTACTTTTTCATTTTCATAATTTATTGTTACAGTCAGTTTTTAATTTCCATATTCCAGACACATATCATACACAAATAAATTAACCATCAGTTTCTAAACTTTAACATTCTATGCACAATCACAGTACATGGCCTCAAAAACCACTAAGACAGAAAAACAATAGTCAACATACTTCCCTAAAGAAAAAAACAAGGTACAGAGTAACGTGTTAGAGTAATGCGCACATTGAATACAGGTTGCTGTTTTTATAAGTTTAAGAAATATACAGTCTGTAGTGTGAAAAAATAAAGTTGTATATCTATACGCATTGCATCTTTTATTTTTTTTTTTATTTTTATTTTTTGACAGCACTCTGCTGTCTGTGCTGGAATGCAGTGACGTGATTTGGCTAACTGCAACCTCAACCTCCTAGGCTCAGGTGATCCTCCCACCTCAGCCTCTCAAGTAGCTGGGACTAAGGGTGGCCACCGAAACAGCTAATTTTTGTGTCTTTTGTAGAGACGGGGGTTTCACCACGTTCCTTAGGCTGGTCTCAAACTCTGGGCTCAAGCGATCATCCTGCCTCAGCCTCCCAAAGTGCTGAGTTATCAACATGAGTCCCCACAACCAGCCTGCATCTTCTTAAGAATAACCGTCTCAACACAGAAGTGAAGGCACTACTTAAACTATTCACAATGTTTTTTTAAAAAACAATACCCTAAGATTCCCCCTCACCCCTAGAGCAGGGAGTAAACAAAATACAACATAACCAAGGTTACACACGTAAATCAACTTAATTTTTTTCATAAATTAAGTTTTTAATGAAATAACTCATTCATTTTCTTCTGTTTTTAAAACAGAACACATACGCAGTTAGTACAACACATTTTTAAAACAGCTAACTTTGGTTTTATGGTAGAGCTGGTGATAGACTCTCTTCATTGACCAAAACTTAAGTCAGCCTCCCCGAATCCTTTCTGAGTAAGTAGACATTGGGCTTCCCTCTCTGCTCTTGTAGAATCCAGTTTGAGCAAGAATCCAGCTAAGTCAGTTTTCGGAAAATCACCCACCTTTGATATCTGACCACCCCGGACAACTTACCATCTGGCCTGCCTCCAACAATGGTCCTATCAAGTCAGGTTAGCCAGAAACCCCTGCAGCTGATGCTTCCACTTAGTGACTTTCCACCCACTTGTGCGCTGTGCTCTTTGGTTACAAATCCCCTCTTGTCCTTGTTGGAGTCAGGGTAGAGCCCAGTCTCTCTCCCCCACTGCAAGGCCCCAACGCAGTGGTCCCCATACCTATGGCCACGACCTCTTGAATGAAGCCTGCCTCACCATCTTTAACAAGTGCCAAGAAGAATTTTTTTCTTTAACACTGCTTTTATGAAGGGAAAAGAATACAAGCTCTGGAGTTACACACCTCTGGATTGCAAGCCATATTCTACCATTAACTAGTTTTCTGGCTTTCTGTAAGTTTAAAAACCTTCAATGCTCAACAACAACAAAAAGGGAAATAACAACATTTACTTTACAGAATTATTCTGAGTGAAATAAGATAATCTAGATCGAAGTGCCTTCCGCTTCCTTAAACTTGAAAATAAGCTACTCAGTCTCCCAATTTCTATTTTATGAGGAGAAATATTTTTTAAAAATAGAGGTAAGGATACTAATCAAAGAAAAGAAAGAAGATGACATATGCAGGGTAAGGAAAGGACAATCTCCTAATCTTGAACCATGACAGAACACTAGTATTACCATGAGAGCTTTTAAAAACAAAATAAAACAAACAAAAACAACAACAACAACAAAAAACCTTCCCAGGTCCCAAGCCTAGAATCACCAGGGATGGAGTATAGGAGTAAGAACTACTTTCAAAGTTCCCTAAGTAATATGATGCAGCCAGGCCTACGCTAAGAACAAATTTCCTACAATAGGTAACAGTCCTAATACAAAGTTTGTGCTCAAAAAGTGATTATTAAATGAATATATTGCACATGATGAACTAATTGAGCCACTTGTAAAATCATCAAAAAGGAAAACTACACGGATAATGTCCAAGGGATAAGAGATATAGAGACAAATAAGACATTTTCGCCTTACTACTTAATAAGGGAGAGGCTGATGTGTAAACAAAGAAATTAAATAAAACTGTGATAAATGCAACAACAGAAACACAGTAAAGAAGAAAGTGGGATTAATGTGCTGCTCTAAAACAGCTATAAGAAATCAATAATTATGTTATTCTGTTGTCAACAACAAAAAATTATACAGAAAGAGAGACCAGAATTTGAGTGAAAACATACATTTGTTTTGCATTTATGATATTATTAACATAAGACTATGAGGTATGGGGGGGCGGTGGCAGGGAAAGAAGAGCTTTATTTTCTATAAGCAATATGCAGATTGGGGATCGGAAGCCTACAGTGCAAACCGAAAATGTGCTGGCTCCGACAATGGGTTGGAGAGTCAGAGATTACGAAAGGCAAAAACTGCAGGGCAGAGAAGGGGAGTAAGGGGAGTAAGGGGAGTGAGGAATAGTCTCGATTGGATGACCTTTAAGCCCCAAATCACCAGTCTCTCTTAATCGGCTGGTTCGGTGGTCAGTTGGTTGGTGTCAGATGGTCTGGTGGTGGTCAGCTGGGGGATTTCCAGCTACGGCCTGTCTCTGCATTGACAACAGAAACTGGTTTGGCATGATTGTAGAAAGGGTGGTTTCTATGACACTTTAATAGCATTTCTGCAGAACACAGAGTACATGACTGCGCCCTCACCCAGCCAAGGAAGGAAGATTTTGTTTAACAAGCATCTCAGTTAGCCACAGGAAGTCCACTTTGTCAGCCAGGGGCATACTTTAACAATGTCATGCTTTAAATGCCCCTTGATCAGTAAAATGTTTTATTTTTTAGTGACCTAAGAAGCAGTACAAATAACCGCTAAAACATGGCAAATATTTGAACCATATTTACGTGTTAATCTTCACATAATAAAACAGCATTTCAAGCAATCCCTACATACATTAGTATTTCAGGATGACAAATGAAGTTGGATGGTACCTTGGCTTTTACTGTATTAGGATCTGATTCATACAACATAATTGTTAGGATAAGCACAATTCAGATGCCTCTGGAATTCCATTTCAAACTTGTTAAATGCTGAGACAATTCAACGGACATCAATGATAATGGACTAGAAAAGGTGCTATCTCTATGTCACTGCAACAATGATCAATGCAGACTTATTTAAGCTGATGATGGTTTGGTTTTACACTAACATTTAAATAATGATAAGTCATAAGTTAATCATGATAACATTATTAAATAATAAGATGGAAGTGTTTAACAGTATCCAGGATCTGTTCCATTTTCCCATTCAACCAACAATAATTTCCTGAGGTTTCCCATAAAAGGTTCTCAGCCCCTGTGAGTGTCCCAGGGCAGGAGGTAAGTGTTAAGAGTTGTACATCACCGACCTAAGCTCACTTAGAGGAGACACAAAGAATAAAGCCTGTGATGCTGTAAAAAGAAAAGCACACAATGAGTAATTCCTAGATTGGCAGAGAAAAGACTTTAGTAAAAACTATTTTACAAAGTGACATAATTCAACTAATAATGTGTATATTTTGCAATCACATTTGGCGAGTATACCAGGAAATTCTACTGCTCATAGCTGGATTCTAGAAATACTCTCTTGAGAATTACTTTTGGTTTGATTGTTCTTTCTACTTGGGTTTATTGGTGCTGAGGTAGTTTTTTTGGTTACTAGTGCTTCATAAATTTTTCAGGTTAAACCTACCACAGACATACTCCATAGCCTCATTATTTATGCTTAGGTGAGAAGTAAATGTCTTCCAAAGACACTCTTGACCCAGCCCTATCATTATTTTCTCTATATTATTTTGCCTCCCATCAGAGATGAGGTGGTGTATCCAAAAGCAGATTGAAACATCAGTCATGAGATTGTGACGTACACCGTGGAGGTGGTCAAAGGGTAACATCTTTTCCATGTGAAGGCTTCCTGTGATTTTAAGCAGAGCTTTATTCTTGGTACCCTGGCTGCTTTTCAATTTCTCAGATGTGCCAAGCTCTTCTTCACCTCAGAACCTTCAACTCTCAACTTCAATATAACTCCCCAGGGAGGCAACTTTGGCTGAACCTTCTCAAAGTGGCCACCCAATTTTATTCTTTATTGTATTACTCCGTGGTGATTCCCTACATGCCGCTTATATGGATTTTGTAATTATCTGATATTTTTGCTTGCTTACTTCTTGTTTATTATCTCCCTTCCCATTATATTTATAAGCTCCTTGAAGACACAGGTCATGTCTGTCTGGTTCACTATTACATATTCAGCATATCTAATATGCTCTGGCATATAAAATATATTCAGTAAATATATATTATTAATATTTTTAACTCTGTTGTCCTGCATTTACTTCATAAAGATATACTCATTACATTACAAAGTATTATCTTCAAGAGAATTTCTAGAAGCTATCCCACTTTCAGGGACAGATAATTCTTCTGAGCAAATGGTTTGTTTTTTACGACAGACCCAAGGAATCAAATGAGATTTTATATATATATGTGCATCTCTGTGCTGACTGCTGCAAAGCTCAAGACATATTCACAGTCCATCTCCAACCACTAACATCAGTGATTGCTTCTGACTTTTTAAGCCACAATTTCATATTTCTCACATATCATTAAGTTTAGCTTACTTAATTGCATCTGCAAAAGTCACCTTAAATCTTTTGTGGATGAAGGGGATAAGGATATACTACCCTAAAACATGCTGCTCAAGCACAAGGATTATTTTGAGCTGAAGGCATGTGAGAATGAACAGATGCAGGAAGAGTTCTCTGCCCTCCCTTATCTGCTTAAAAGCAGTGCAGAAATTTCCCTTGTGAAGGTACTCCCCACTTCTGGACCAGAGAAAGGAGAGCAAGTCTTATCACAAGTTATCACAAGGTGAGGAGCTGACACCGAGATGAGACTGCGTAAGCAATTCTTACTAAAATAATCCTATCTTCCATTAGTTTCCCTCATATTCCTAGTCACTTTCCCACAATTTATGGCCCCTTGAAGCCCAGTTCCCGCTGTCCTACGTTTGAATGATAGAAGACCCTGAGACTAACCACATTTTTTGATTTTCTCTTCTGTGAACGCCCATGTATGTAAATATTAATAAAAATTGTGTAACTTTTATCCTGTTAATCCGTCTTTTGTTATTCTAATTCACTGGTCCCCAGGCACTGAATTGAAGAACACAGTAAAAAAGCTTTTCCTCCTGCCACATGGAAAAGGGGAGAATATAAACAAACATATCTGTTTGTTGAGATGAAGCATTTTATTCGCCAGAATCCCAGGAGAACTGACCTCTCAGGAAAAAGCCTAGAGCAAGAATGATCCTGTGTCCAAGGAGGCATTGTTGCAGGAAGGACAGAAAGAAGAAGGTAATGGTAACAAGGAGATGGTATGGTGACATGGGGCCTGTGGGCATATATATATATATGTATATATATCTTTTCTTTTCTTTTTTCTTTTTTTTTTTTTGAGAGAGAGTCTCACTCTGCCACCAGGTTGGAGTGCCATGGTGCAATCTCGGCTCACTGCAACCTCCACCTCCCAGTTTCAAGCAGTTCTCCTTCCTCAGCCTCCTGACTAGGTGGGACTACAGGCACCTGCCACCACGCCCAGCTATTTTTTTTTTGTATTTTAGTAGAGGTGGGGTTTCACCATGTTGGCCAGGATGCTCTAGATCTCCTGACCTTGTGATCCACCGACCTGGGCCTCCCAAAGTGCTGGGATTACAGGCGTGAGCCACTGAGCCCAGCCTGTGGGCATATTTTTAGCAGATCTCATGACTGCAAACTTTGGGCTGAGGAGGAGATATCTGAAGAGGGCTTTTACAAAGCTTTTCTGTGAGGTGAATCTTAAAACGTGACATTATCCTCTTCAAGAAAATCAAGAGTAAATATCTTTATTCTGACAAAGACTGTGAAACAAAATTTATAGGAGGCTATTGGTTTGGACTGAGTTCCTGCACTAAGCCCAAGGGACCAAACCAAAATGTAGTCACTCATGCTGAAAGTACCAAGCCACCAAGCTAACAGTAAATTATTCATCTGACCTGAGAAACCAGGAGAGAGATGATAGCCAAATCTCCAAATAGGCCAATTTTAGCTGACATAATAAAGAAGTCCCCTATGCTTTAACTTTTATAAGGAAAATAACTTCGAAATGACCAATCCCATTTTTGCGGTGTGTTTTTGTTTTCCACAGCCATTTTTAGTCTATAAAGCCAACCTCCTCTGCTCCAGCTCATCAAAACACTCATTCTCTTTTATAGAATGAGGCGTTGCTTGATTCTAAAATTGTAAATAAAAGCCAGTTAAGATCTTTAAGCTACATTTGTTGTAATTTTGTCTTTTGACAATTCTTTCCCTTGACCAGACTTGTGTCAGGCTCCTCTGAGCCCTCATTGTGACGAGGTCCCTGACCTTGGGTTCTGTCCTTGGCTCCTTCAGTCCAGTTTTAGCAACAATCATACTGAGTCAGTTGAGGAAAAGTGCCTCATCCTGAATATCTGATCAAATTCCTCCTCCCCAACCTTGTTATCTGACTACCTTGATACCTGGTCAAATTCCTTAATCCCTGCCTTCAATGTCTTACCACCTTGGCCTGCCTTCAGCAATAATCCTATCAAGTTGGTTTAGCCAAAACCCTGTTACCCCTGATGTCTCTTCTTAGTAAGTTTCCATACCCTGAGCCCCATCCATATCCTTGGCTATAAATCTCTACTTATTCTTGATATATTCCCAGTTGAACTTGATCTTTCTACCCCACTACAAAACCTCATTGCAGTAGCCCCCCTTCAATAAATTCTATCTTTAACAAGTATCATGAATTTTTTTTTCCTTTAACAATTTCTTCATAGCACTCATTGTTAGATTGGTTTGTTAAGTCAGGCCACGAGACTGCTCAGCTTTCTGTATTTTATATGTGTTAGAGTAGACAGACGTAAGACGAACTATGAAAACACTAAAGAAAGAAGCTTAAACTGGTCAGGAAAGTTATTTCATCATGATCATGAATAATCTCCTCTACTGTAACAGACATTCACTGAGAAACTGCTGGATGTGCTGGTTATTCTACTTCGAGACCAAAGCATAGTTTCAGGACTGTGTTTCTTTTCCAAACTATTTGACCATAAAGCAACACATTCGGGGAAGGAGGGCAGCTACATGGGAATGAGGACTGGGTCACATACGAAAAATAATATATAGATAGTCACATTAACAAAATATATCTATGGAAAGAAGACATTAGCACAAATTCAGCATGTGCACAGAATGTTGTGAATGCCTGACTAGTAGATGAGATACCATTGGTTAATTCCAAAACAACTAGAATCCTTTGGTTTCTTAAGTATTCAAAGTGTAATACAAATGTCAACAGTTTCACATAGGAACCAATGAAGCATCTCTTGAAATAAAAAAATGGGCCTAGACCATGGGGCTATGCCTCCTGAAATGTTTAAAATGACAGACAAGCTAAATTATGTGTGAAGGTTTTATTTTTTTAACGCAGACAAACTACATTTTTTGCCAATACTGAAAGATAATTTACTTGTTTAAAAATACATTCAGGCCACATTCTTCTAGCTCCACATGCTTCCCATACTACTTATGACAATGAATACTAATGATTAATATAATTGGTTACCATTTCTTTTCTTATCAGTCCCAAAGGAGCAATAATCATCAGTATACTGTCATTTCTAAAGTAAAGTAAAATCACTAATCCATTGGGACTCAAAGTAAAAAGCTGCAAGATATTGCTTTACTAACGCTACTTTTTTCAATACATATTTTCACTTTTGTAGATTTTCATTTTGTTTAATCAAACATATGCATTGATCAAAGGAAAAATATAGGTAGATATGAATATAATGAAATGCCTTTTCCATACAGTGTGTGCCTACAGAGAGAGGCACATTTCAACCCACTTCACACAAAGGCCACCTATCTTTGAGTTAATCATGCTATAAAGCTTACTGCCTTCTTCCTTGGTTTGGTGAAGACCCCTATTACACAATGACCTCAGGACATTTCTATTTGCATTATAGGGCGTCTCAATCATGATTTTAACACTGAGTTCAATGACAGGGAAAGTGATGCTAGATAGTTCTGCAAACTATTTTAAGGGAGCTTCAAGGCAAATATAGATTTCTTTAATCCTAAAATAAGTTTTACACATGCCTGTATACACACAGTTTGTTAGATTTATACACTAGTATTTTAAGATGCAATGAAAATATTTATGTTAAATAAATATCTTTATCTACAAGGATTTTTTTTTTCAAGTCCCATTTCATGACAACTGATTTTAAAGCTAGTGAAGCTAAAATAATGACCAATTTTTTTTTAGGACAGATTGAAGAATGTAACTAGTTAGGAGAAAAATCAGTACTTGTATTAATGTTACAGAAACACCAGGGGTTCAGTCCTGGTCCTGCTGCTCACTGCGCAGAAAGTCAATCACTGAGATGGTGATTACTGCCAAGAAAGAAGGCTTTAGTCAGGTGCTACAGCCAAGGAGGCAGGAACTCAGTCTCAAATCAATCTCCTTGACTGACCCTGACCAATACTACGGGTTTTTATAGCAGGGAAGAAATGAAAAAATGTGTAAAGAAAACGGGAACTAGGGAGGGGCAAGGAAGCAAGCATGGTGGATGAGGGGTCCAGCATCTTATTGTGAGTTTCAGTTCTTTTTCTCTTAAATTTTAAATATGATATTTTATTTTACATATTTTTTATTTCCATAGGTTTTTGGGGGAACAGGTGGTATTTGGTTACATGAATAAGTTCTTTCGTGGTGATTTGTGAGATTTTGGTGCACCCATCACCTGAACAGTATACACTAAATCCAATTTGTAGTCTTTTATCCCTCACTCCCCTCCCACCCTTTCCCAAGTCCCCAAAATCCACCGTATCACTCTTATGCTTCCACATCCTCATAGCTTAGCTCCCATTTATGAGTGAGAACTTCATGCAGTGTTTGGTTTTCCATTCCTGAGTTACTTCACTTAGAAATAGTCTCCAGTTCCATCCAGGTTGGTTGCTGCAAATGACATTAATTCATTCCTTTTTATGGCTGAGTAGTATTCTATCATACACACACACACACACACACACACACACACACACACACCCCTTTCACAATTCTTTATGCACTCGTTGGCTGATGAGCATGTAGGCTGGTTCTGTATTTTTGCAATTGCGAATTGTGCTGCCACAAACATGCATGTGCACGTATCTTTTTCGCATAATGACTTCTTTTCCTCTGGGTAGATACCCAGTAGTGGGATTGCTGGATCAAATGGTACCCTTACTTTTATTTCTTTAGGAATCTCCACACTGTTTTCCATAGTGGTTGTACTAGTTTACATTCCCACCAGCAGTGTAAAAGTTCTGTTTTTACTGCATCCACACCAACATCTATTATTTTTCTATTATGGCCATTCTTGCAGGTGTAAGGTGGTATCACATTGTGGTTTTGATTTGCATTTCCCTGATCATTAATGATGATGAGCATTTTTTCATGTTTACTGGCCATTTGTATATCTTCTTTTGAGAATTGCCTATTCATGGCCTTTGCCTACTTTTTGATTCTTTATACTTTCTTGGGAGGCCTGGAAGTCCTTTCCTGAGGACTTTCATTAAGAAACTCAGACAAAACAAATGTTAAGTTTCAAGCTTTAGGACCAGAAGGATCAAATGCTGTGTGTATCCAAAAACAACTGCTTGCAGGACTATTCCCTTGGTTTTGAGTCCTGAGGTGTGGGAAAAATGCTAAGAGGCAACAGAGAGGAAGAAAATGCCAATACAGAAATTCTGAACTCAAACTATGTGTTTTAATCTATTTCCTATTGCTTATAATAGAATACCTAAAACTGGGTAATTTACAAAGAAAAGGAATTTATTTCTTAAAGTTATAGAGGCTGAGAAGTCCAAGGTCAAGGGGCCACAGCTGGTGAGGACTTTCTGCAGGGTCACGAGGTGGTGCTGAGGATCACATGAGCAGGGGGCTGACTGTGCTAGCTCAGGTCTCTCTTCTTCTTATACAGCCACCAGCCCCACTCTCATGATAACCCATTAACCCATTAATCCAAAAAAAAAAAAGAGAATAAAATCATGTCTATTGCAGCAACACAGATAGAATTAGAGGTGGTTATCTCAAATGAAACAAGAAAGCCAAATACTCATGTTTTCACTTATAAGTGGAAGATAAATAATGTGTACACATGGACATGGAGTGTAGAATAATAGAAACTAGAGACCTGGAAAGGTGGGAGGCAGGTGAGGGGTGAGAAATTAATAGGCACGAGGTACATTATTCGGGTGATAACTACGCTAAAAGACCAGACCGCACCGCTACATGTCTATGTAACAAAACTGCAATTTACACCTTAAACTAATAGAAATTTTTAAATAATTAAAATTTTCATTTTTAGAAGTCTACTTGTTCCTTCTCAAGTCTGCCCAGCCTTTTCTGGCAGCATCTTAATCTTTTACTAATTTTACTATGTTTTTATGCATTTTCTACTTCTTAAATATTTAAAACATATCCATTTGATATTCTGCAATCAGTAATCTCATTTCTAAAGATATTGAGAACTAACTGAACTGCTGTATTAGTCCATTTTCATACTACTATTAAAAAACTGCCCAAGACTGGCTAATTTATAAAAGAAAGAGGTTTAACTGACTCGCAGTTCACCATGGCTGGGCAGATCTCAGGAAACTTACAATCATGGCAGAAGGTGAAGAGGAAGCAAGGCTCCTTCTTCACAAGACATCAGGAAGGATAAGTGCTGAGCGAAGGGGAAAGAGCCCTTTATAAAACCATCAGATCTCGTGAGAACTCACTACCACAAGAACAGCATGGGGAAAACCCCTTCACCTCCCATGATTCAATTACCTCCACCTAGTCTCTCCCTTCACACATGGGGATTATGGAGATTACAATTCAAAATGAGATTTGAGTGGGGACACAAAGCCTAACCATACCAACTGCTTATTGTTTCTGCTGACTCCAGGTTATGGTTACATATTCCTTGTGTATTTCTATGATTTGGGGGTTGTGAACTCATGTTTTAGAAGATTTTATCCATGGGAAGAATAAAGGCCTAAAGTGAAGGCAAATTCCTCAAGAGAAGCTTTTCCCAAGACACATTTCCTTGCCATCTGCCTTTGCCGATTGGATTTTTTTCTATTCTACTCTTTAACATAAGACGTAACCCGTCAAAAATTACATGCTTTTTAAAAAGGAGGTTTCAATTCTTCATTTCCTCTTGTACAGGCCCAACGCCCTGTCTTCGGTAGTGATCCAGCTGTTAAAACTTGTACCTCTAGGTTACTGAGGCTGACAAATGCCCCAAGGCAGCTGCAATATCTGTGTCTGTTAACTGCCCTGGTTTTTAATTTTCTCTTTATTTGTATCCCCAGGAGACCTCTTACTCTCTAACAAGGTCAACGATACTTTTAAAGGGAAGTTTACTGCATTTTACCCAGCATTTCTAACTGCTTTGTACTGGGAAATTTACCAGACTTTTTTGCATTCAATCTCTCAGAAATCAAAGTCCTTTCATTTTTTTTTATGTGGTCCTTTCTAATATATTTTCTTCACCATTTTTTCTTTCTTACTTTGTGAGATAATGTCTTGCTGTGTTGCCCAGGCTGGCCTTGAATTCCTGGGCTCAAGCCATCCTCCCACCTCAGCCTCCTGAGTAGCTGGGACCACAGATGCATGCCCCCACACCTGGCTCTTCTGCATTCTCATAGACACAGAACCCACAAATGTATCAGATACTGTGGAAAAGCCTTCTACCTTATCACACCAAATAATTAAAAAGTCAAAGTAATTTAGTATTTTTAAAATTACCAATCCAAAATATGATAATTTGTACAATTCTCTGTCTTTAGAAGCGTATCAAGTTTACACATAATATTTAAATCATCAATTTTGAATCTTTTACAAAGTTATGAGTGTATTGCAACTCAAAGAATAAAGTATTCTGATATTTTAAATAATCTTTTTATAATGAAGGATGAACACCTTGATTTGTAAAGCAAGAATGATATGACATCCTGAGACAGCTTTTCTGAGCGTTATCACCAGTTCTCACTCAAGTTCCTTATATCTATGCTAAGTAGGATCTATGAGTTATAGTTTGTTAAAGTAGAGGTGTCTAAATAATTTGGATAAAGAGTGTATGCTATAGCAGAACAATAAATCTTTAAAATAGCAAATGTGATTCCCTGGATTTCTAAATCATATAGGACAGATTGTGAAACATGTATAAACTAACTTGGGTATACACTGTGATCATTTGCTCAATAGGCTATGTTTAACTTTGAAAAAAGAAAAAATATTTTCTAGGTCTTTTATTTTTTGGCCTTATATTTTGTGCATTTAGATCTATAGGAAAGATATTTACCAGCTCATTATAGTTTGATGTTAATAAATATTATCTTGTTTTTCACCATATGTTTAAAAAGCGGCAATTTTAATAGAGTTGGTAGAGTTGCTTCTTGGTTGAAGCACGCCTACAATCTCATAGGAGTGCCCCAAAATGGGAAAAAAGTGATAATGTGCTATGTAGGGACCATACAACTGTAATAGAGGTAGGAGTTTTTTATTTTTCTTGGCTTTTTTTGTTTTATTTTTAGGGGTAGGACTTTTAAATGGGAGCCTTACTGGAAATTATTTTCATAATTCTAACCTTAAAACAACACTTAGTTAACAATCAGTGAGAGAATAATTATCACAGTATATTTTCAGTTGATTCAAAAGGTACAGATATTAGTTTAAATTGCTCAGATGATCAAATTACAAAGCATTCATTCTCCTATTGCCAGCCTCTTGACAGTTTAATACATATGTTAGATACTGAGCCCCAAGGTATGAACCAACACTGCATATAAAATCAGTACACTGTGAGTTAAATTAACAAGTCAGATGTAGAATAAACTGCAAACTTGATATTGATCTATTATGTCCCAAGCAGAGCAATCAAGGAGTGCTATCTTTGAAAGTAAGCCTGTTGACCTGGAAGAATGAGAAACAACACTCTCAGTGATTTTACTCCTTCTAATCTCTCTGATAACACTAACAAAACGTGTCAGCTAGAATGAGCTATGCAATATAAACACACAGAGAAGGAGCAATCAGGTCCCACAAAGAAAGACAGGGGTAAAAGACAAGGAGAGATGACATTCAAAAGAGTCATAGTGCTCAGAAGATCAAGGTGAGACAGGTGGTCTTTTAAATGAGCCTTCATAGTTTTCCCCCTTTCACAGAATGACAGCATCTCTGTAAGATCAGAAAACCAACTTGTTTAAAGAAAAGCATTTCATGGTGTTCAGCACAAGAGGGTAAATCCATACATCCCTTTGCCATGTCAGCATTTGCCATGTCTCCTTTCCTTGAAAAGTGTTACTGGTATTTGAGAAAATAGCAAATGTGCTGTGGGACCCAGCAGGTGTGGCATTTGAGTCATTTTGACTGAGAGCCTCAAACTCTACGTGGTGGTAAAAGGGTCTGATCTTTACCACTACTTCACATGTGGTGGATGACTAGCAGGCAGTGAAATTATAAGGTGTGCATGAGAAAGGTGGCTTAAGAAAGTGTTCAGGGTTTGCCCTTCCTCCACAATGCCATACACGGTTATCTGAGTGTTACTCCAATAAACTTAATGGTATAGATGTAGTATGAGAATTCCCAGATATGGGGTACATTAGTTCTTTTTCATACTGCTGATAAAGATACCCAAAACTGGGAACAAAAAGAGGTTTAACTGGACTTACAGTTCCACAAGAGAAAAGCATACCTAAAATGTATTTAATATAAGTTTTAGGTAACTTTAATCTAAGTTTTAGAGCCTGCAGAGATGAAATTCCAAAGAAACAGGTCAGCCAGCAAGTGTTTATGCTAAGTTTGAGGAGCAGGTAAGTGGAAAGTTGCAAGGAATTCTGATTAGTATGGAAGTATGATCTTACAGTGACCAACTGGGGGGTGCACCACAAGGTCTGTTTGTACAGATTCTTTTTTGTGTCGCTGTGTCTTCAGAGGTAAGGATGTTCCTCTTTTCCAGAGATAGGGTAGCCACCTCTGACATGAGAGTCTTATGGTCTACTTCAGTGGAAGGTCAGAATTTTTTTTTTTAAGACAAGGTCTTGCTCTGTAGCCCATGCTAGAGTGCTCTATCACGGCTCACTGCATCCCCAAACTCCCAGCTCAAGGAGTCCTCCCACTTCAGCCTCCCAAGTAGCTGGGATTACAGGCACATGACACTGCACTTGGCTTATTTTTTATTTTTATTTTTATTTTTTGGTAGAGACAGGCAGGTCTCACTATGATGCCCAGGCTGGTCTCAAACTCCTGCCTTAAAGTGATCTTCCAGCCTTAGCCTAGTGCTGAAAGTCGACATGTGAGCCACTCTGCCCAGCTTAGAAAATTCTTTCTCGGCAGAGAGATCCAAGATGGCCGACTAACAACAGCTCAGGATTGTAGCTCCCAGTGAAAGCGCAGAGAGCTAGTGGACGCCGCAATTTCAGACGAATTTCTGTTGCCCACAAACTGGGAGATTCCCAGCGGAGGAGCCACACAGGTCGCCAGCACGACTCTTTTGGCCGGGGTGGCTGTTTTGCTGGTGCCCCGGCGCGGCGCAGCGCTTCTCAGTGCGGGGTATACGCGACTGGGTGCCCTTTGAGTCGGGCTTAGCTGGTCCCATCCCCACAAGGAGAACAGCAATTGGAAGCGCTGAGGACTAAGAGTTTCACAGTAAGCACAGCTGAACCTGGGAAGGCCTAGCTCTGTGAGGAAGGGGCATCCGCCAAAGGAAAACTAAGAAACAGAAAAAAACTTCATCACCAACAAGCCAGACGTCCACTCAGACCCAATCTGAAAGTCGGCAATTACAAAGAC